>PVJD01003673.1:0-156886 GCA_004026545.1 Mormoops blainvillei | reverse complement strand
GTAGCTTTGTCCAAAAACTTTGGAAGCCCATGGCCTGCAGCGTGGCCCTGTTTCCAGGAGGCCGTTTCCACATTGTAAGGAAAGGGTCAGTTGGAAGAAACATTTGATTATATTGATCATAATGGACTAATACAGACATGAAATATTCTTGAAAGTATCATTTTGGTTACCGGGAACATCGTTTTCCATCGCTGATGAAGAAGGAACTTTGAAATGGTTGCATCTGTGAAAGAAACACTGGAAAACAGCCTGGCTGCAGAGAAACTAGAAACTCACCTCTCTTCCCTCCTATAACAATAGTTCTTGCTGTTGAGGCTGCGGTGAGAATTGAACCAGCCGAAGAGATGTCTAAAGACCTGGCCAGCACAAATGCCCTCATCTACTTATCAACTTTACTTTTTAATTTTACGTCTTTTAACAATGATTGAAGGGATGATTTCTGCGCACCCACAAATTCCCTGCAGATTTTAGGAAAGAAGGGCACTGAGATTTTCATCTGGCCAAAATCAGGGCAGAGCGTACTTGTGTTCAGGACTTTCTTTTTTGTTTGTCACTCTAAGGAATGAAAACATCTCAGCGTATGAATCTCGGAAACAGCTGAATGAGAGCAGATTTACCGTGTTCCCCGAGGGCACCTTCTAAAGGTCTGTTGGTTGCAGACGGGGGAATGTATTCCATCCTAGCCAGGGGGTCTGGAGAGTACCTTAGGCATGTCACCTAAGCTCCCGAACCATCCCCAATTACCCTGAGTTGGGTAACCACAACAAAGAGAAAAGGAAGGACCAGATGTTAAGACCCTCTAGAAATTCTCTGGACCAGCCCGATCCTCCCAAACACTGACTCATATACCTCAGGAAGCTCCAAACACTAGACTTCTCTGAGGTTCCCAACACCCACAGCTCCGTAGCTGGAGAGAGCCGAATCAGAACCTCTTTATATGCTTTTAATAATTAAAAATGAATAAGGTTTGTGGAAAACAGTATGGAGATTCCTCAAAAAATTAAGACTAGCGCAACCATATCATCCAGGTATTTTATACCTGAATATTTATCAGAAGAAAACACTGATTCAAAAAGATATGTGCAACCTCCTGTTCACTGCAGCATTACAATAGCCAAGATATGGAAGCAGCCTAAGAGTCCATCTCTGGATGAATCAATATAGAATGGAATGCTAATCGGCCCCAGGAAAGAATGAAATCTGGCCATCTGGAGGAACCTGGATGGACCTCGGGGGCATTATGCTAAGTGAAATAGGTCAGATGGAGAAAGACAAATACCATATGATTTCTTTATCTGTGGAATCTTAAAAAAAAACACACACACACAAAAAAGCAAAAGCCCAACCATCCAACCAAACAAAAGCAATCTCAAAATACAGAAAACAAGTTGGTGGTTACCAGAAGGGAAGGGGGGTGGGGGATGGGCCATATGAGTGAAGGGGTCAGTTGTGTAGTGATGGATCGTAGCTGGACTTCGGGCGGCGATTTCTGTATGCAGATGTTGAATTATAATATTGTGTGCGTGAAACTTACATAATGTTATATACCACCTTTACCTCAATTTAAAAAAACAAAGGGCTTGGCAGATGAGCGGTAGGAGATGCTGAGGGCATCTACCTGTGTCCCTCAGGCCTTATCCTGTTAGTTTCCCCCAGCTGCCTGTTCACAGCCAGGTTCCTGCCTCTGCCTTGGAGCTTTCTCTGAAGACTCTGAAAGGCCCCCCTCTGCGAGCGCGTGGCAGAGGACTGATGGGAGACAGCAGTATTACCCCGGCATCCTTGCCTTCTCCTCTCTCTTATTCTGCACCATTGCCCCGTGGGGGTTTGTTCCAGTCTCCCACAGTGGTAGCTCATTGGAGAGCATATTCTCTGTTGGTTCCCTTTTCTGCTTCTCCTGTCCTGGTATTTTGGTATTTTTCCCTCAACTTCCAAATAAACCACCTCCACTTCCACATTTGTCTCAGGATCAGTTTCTGGGGGAACCTAAACAAAGACATAAATCCATCATGCCAATTAATTTTCAGCCTCCCTGGCTGAAAGGTAATTAAGTATATGTTTGTGTTCCCTCTGCAAAAGGTTTCCAAAGCAGGGCGTGCTAAGGCGTTTCACATTTATGCTTTGCCGCCAAGAAACCGACAAGAGGTGCTGAGGATAGGCAAATGTCAGCCCCTGAGGGCATGACTGCAGCTGACAAAACTATTTGTTGGAGGACTCTGGCTGTCAGTTCTGATCTCTGTTGATGATCAGAAGGATTCACTCATTCTGCAAATATTTTCTGAGCTCTGCCTCCCTGCAAGAGACCTAGGCAGCACTGGCCAAACTTAAACAATCGCTGTCTGTTTTCTCTGAGATGCAGCTTTCAGATTACTCTATTAAATAGACGCTAATGAATTTGTTCAGAATTAATGTCTGAATTATTGTTGGGCACGTGATGATTCTCAAGAGGGTGAGGGGTGAATAATAATGACCAGTTGTTTTTCTTTTTTCACACAACGCCGGATATAGTCCTGTTAATTACAATGCCCCTCCCCCCTTTCTCAAGATATAATCACTACAGTGTGGTGTGCACCCCAGGAGTGTTGGGACAGACGCAAAGTTGCAAATAGCTTTGAGAACGGAGCCAAGGAGAAATAATAGCCCCAGAGAAAAGTCCCTGGACGGAGAGCCAGGAGATCTAAATGATGGTCACACACACACCAGTTATGTGACCACTGCCCTCTCTGGGTCTCTGTTGTGTCACCTCTAAAGTGAGGGAGTGGAAACAGATGGTTTCCAGGGTCATTAATTATAAATATTCATGACTCCTAACAAAGAAGTAACGGACCAAAATCCAATCTATGGTTTGGTTTCCCTTCCCTCTGTGTTGTCACACCTCTCTCCAGACTGTGGAGGGGCAGAGGGGCTGCATTTTGCGGTGTTATTAGGCGCTGTTTGCCGTAAAAAGTGTTTGTTGTGACCTGGCTCAAGGAATTGAAGATCAGAAAGAAGAGAAGCTGTTGAAAGGGGGTAGGGTGTGGGAAAGTGGGGGAGTGAAACACGTTTCCTGGGCTGGGGAATCTTGGGGGCTCCAGAGTTGGTGAAGACCCTGCTGGAGTGTTCCCATTGGCACTTGGGGGGCAGGGGACTGAAGGGGGCAGGCAGAAGAGAGAAAAGAAAAGGTCCTCTTGGTTTTCTTTCGGTAGCTTTTATAGATGCTCATGGTTCTCCACACTGAGTGCACATTAGAATCATCCAGACAGCTGAGAAAACCACGAAGTCCCCCTCCTCCTTCTGACTTAATTTGTCTTGGATGGGGCCTGGGCTTGGGCACTTTTGAAAATGCTCTGAATTAATTCTGCTGTGCAGCCAGGATCGAGGACCACTCAATGGGAACCAAGGACGCAGGAACAGCCCTCTTTCCTCGTCTCAAATAGCTACCTTAGTTTTCACACTTTCTTCATGCTTGGCTTCCTCTTTTGCCCTTTTGTCTTCTGCCTCAAAATTCCAGAGTCATACGTGGGTGGGCGATAGAGAAGGAGAGAAACCCTATGCATTCTACTTCTGGCTAATTCCTTTACCATTTATGAAGTTTAATAAAAGTAATTTTCTTCCATGAATAGGATTCACACTACTTAAGAAGTACTCAAAACAAGAAAAACATTTCAAAGTGTTAAATAGGTCCATCACTCAAAGACAACTACTGTTCATACCGCGTGTTTTGGTGTTTTCGTTCTAATCTCTTCATGATGCCTACTTTCTTTGTTTGAACGCTTTATCCCACTGTGTACATCAGGGCCTGGCAAACGGCAGCCCCCAGGCCAAAGCCGGCCCATCTCCTGTTTTTGTAAATAAAGTTTTATTGGCACACGGCCACTGTCATTTGTTACCTATTGTCTGCAGCAGTTTTCACATTACAGCGGCTGAGGTGAATATTGCAACAGAGACCATCTGGCCCAGAAACCTAAATATCTTGTCCTTTACAGAAAAAGTTTCCTGGCCCTGGTGGATACCATTGTGCATTCTCTTCCCCCAACCCCCATTTTTCCTCATTGAGTGAGCATTTTCCCATGTTGTTATAAATGCTTTGTGAATGTCATTTCTAATAACTGCCAGATAGTCTTCATCCTTTCGTGAAACATATTATGTGTTTTTTCCCCCAACTTTTTCACTTTTATAAGGAATATATCAGTGAGTATATTTGGATGTAAACTTTACTTGTGTTTTTCTTAAGAATTTACTTTTTTTTTTTTATTGATTGACACTAGAGAGAGAGAGAAAGGGAGGGAGGGAGGGAGGGGAGAGGGAGAGAGAGAGATTTGTCATTCAACCTACCCATGCCTTCATTGGTTGATTCTTACATGTGATCTGATTGGGGATCAAACCCACAACCTTGGTATGTGATGGGGACGATGCTCTAACCAGCTGAGCTACCCAGCCAGGGTTTTCCTTGTATTTTCTATGATTTCTTTAGGAGAGTGACCAGATTACTGAGCTGGTAGGTAGGGTCATTTTAAGACTCTTGGCACCTACCACCAAATTCCTTATGGAAAGGCGTCACAGTAGTGCTCCCCAATAAAACAGGTGAAAACCTTCTCCACATGCATGTCAGTATTATTACTATTATTATTACCACTTTAAACCTCTCCTGCTTTTAGACAGGTAAACAAAAAAACTATTATTTTAACACACATTTCATTGCTGTCTAATGAGACTGAAACAGCCACATCTCTCCCTCTGCATGTTGACTGCCCTTCATCTTCGCTTGGCCTCGCCCTGCACGGGGCAGAGTGGGGCGTGCGGGTCCTACCTCTCACCTTGGCTTGGAGCGAGGCCCCTGCTTCCATCCGGCTCTTTTCGACATCTCTCTCCCAGTGAATTCTGATCATCTCAAGGATGTCGTCCAGACCAGCGCCCACGGGGACATCTACTTGTTCCAGCTCAGATACCGCCAACTGCTTATACAGCACTTTCACATCCTAAAAATGACAACACACACCTCTGGTGAGTTCCACGGGAGAAAGAAGAGACATGGGATTCCAGTCAGCGGAAGCCCCGTTCTGCGGGCAACACTTGTACTTCTCACTTTGCTGCAGCCAGACATGGGGTTTCGCAGATACTGGTCAAGTCCCTGATCCTCTTCCCAGCACAGGGGCCATATTATCTTTTCCCAGGAAGCATTTCTCAACTGGTCTTCACTAGTGCAGGCCCAAAGCAAAAATCCAAATACCTCACTATGTACCAACGCAGACAGAGTAAGCAATGACAGCAAGATGACACTTAGGAATGTCATGAAGTCAGTGCAGGCTGAAAGAGATTGGAAGATAACTTCAGAGGCTCTTACTGTTGCGGAGTGGGGGATAACTACAGAGCCGAGCACAGGAGGATGGGGGCTGCTTGGTTCATGGTTTGCCTAAGGTTGGTCAAAAGAAGGAGCTTCCTGACATAAGCATTGTTAAATGAGTTTTTACTTTTTCAACCACAGACACTTAGGCCTCAGATCAGACAGTGGCATGTGGCAGATGGCTTAGAATCAGCGCTGTTCTGTAGGGGACTGGACCACATCACCATGGGACATCCCCTCTGTCCTGTCACTCAATGTTCTGACCTAATTCCATTAATGAGTATGTGCAAACCACAGCCTTGATCAGAGTTATTTCGTTTGTCCTCTGTAGTGTTGAAAAGAAAGATCTGAATTTGAACGCCTTAAGATATGGGATGCTCCCTCCAACTCGGCACACTATTATTGCTTGGGCTGCTGCCTCTCTTGGTTCTCATGGCAGCCTGGTTCTGCAGCCCTCTGAGTGTGAGACCCCCGGGCTCACCTGACGCACTACAGGGACTGAAAGTGTTTTACCAGCATCTTCCCTGCAGTCCTGGGCAAGCGAGGTGGAGAGGCTGAGGTGAGCTACCCTCACCTATGTTCTGAAGCTCTCACAGACAGGAGGGTGTCTCCGGTCTTGTAACCAGCCCAGCGTCACCCCAGCTCCCACCTACCTCTTCATAGCTCCTTGACAGAAAACCAAGTTCTTCTTTCAGGCTTTCTATTTGACTTTCCAGATCCGTTTTTGTCAAATTAGCTTCATCGATGACTTTATAGAGAGAGTTAATTTCCTCTTCTGCTGCCTTTCGAAATGGCTGCTCGTTTTCATATCTGCAGATAAAAGAACTTAATCAGCATAGCTGGGCAACTCAAAAGACACAATAATCTGATTATAAGTGTTGCCAACAGGCCAATTATGTGCTAGTTAGACAATGAATGTTAAATGTCACTTTTCTAGCCCCTTTGAGGGCACGGTTAATGGAATTGTTACATGTTGATTTGTTAAAGTGTGAACAATTGCTGTCAACTTCTGAGAACCTGGCTTAATGGGGTGCCAGCCTCGTGGGGCCCTGGCAGCAAGGAACTCTAGGGTGAGCTTCTCTAGGAGTTCAGGGATCAGCATCGTCATCATTATTCTGACTTGTCATCCTTTTCAACTGAGAACTCTTTAACAAATATTACTGAGAATCTGCCAAGTACGAGGCTATGTGCCGATGACCCCAAAATGTAGAATGTGACTTCTATCTCTGAAGAGCCCATGTGGGATTTCAGGACTGTGGCCGCCAACCCAAAGGCCTCCAGGGGCCAAGGGGCCAATGTGGGTGAGGGACGAGGGCCAGGCTTGGGCAGCAGAGAGAGGTGGGGATTGAAGCATGAGTGACAGCTTACACATACTTCCCCTAAAGGGCCGTGGCTGCTCGGTGCCTCCCCTGTCCTGCCTTATGGGAAGGATGTGACAGTTCTCATCAAGAGAAACAGGAAAGCTGGATTTATATGTGAAATACCTGGAGTTTTAAAAACTTACAACATATGCAATAACACATGTACCCATACACATGCACATACACTGACTCAAGTGTGAAACTGTCCTCTCTGAGTTCTTTCATTTTCTGCTTTACACCAGCTTTCTTTCTAAAAACTACCCCACATCTTTGCCAATTTCTCCCCATGTCACTCCTTTCCTGCCATGGCTCTCTATCCAGCTGTACCACTCAGCCAAATTTCACAGCTTACCTTTATCCATTCATAGAGGGGAGAAATTGCACACCTTTCATTCCAGAAAGCCTCTGCCTCTCAGGGTCTTAGAATTTTAAAGGGACTTTGGCATTCAACTATTGAAACTCCTACTCAGTGACAGTCCTTTGATAGCATTCTTGATAAGTGATCACGTAGCCTCTGCTTGAATACTTCCAGTGACAGGGAACTCATCACCACTCAAGGTCACCATTCCATTTTTGGACAGATCTAATTATTGCAGGGTTTTTTTTCCCCCCAAGAGCTTAAATCTTCATTCTTATAAGAATCCGAATGCCAGCCTTTGGAATACCCAAATCCAGTCTAATGCTTCCTTCTGGCAGTCCCACAAATATTTCGAGGCTGTCTCTATGTCACTCCCCATTGCCCCTCCCAGCCTTTTGTTCCTTAAGCTATATACTCCCAGTTCCTTCCTCCATTCTTGATGTCAATTGGTTTCCACATCCCTCATTATCGAGGCCAGGGACTATGGCCTTTCCATTTTTGTATTCTCAGCACCCTGTTCCAGGCTTTAGATACATTGATGGAATGGTTATAAATGCTCTAATTGGTCTTATGGCCTTCCTAAAATATGACACAGAATGCAAAACTCCAGATGTTGCCTGATCAGTTCAGAGTCCTGTGGGACTGTCTGCTTTTTCAGTTAAGCCCTTTGATGTTCTTCCTCAGGGATCCTAAGATTTGCTTTGGGTTTTTTTGTTTGTTTATATGTTTGTTCATTTGATTTTGACCAGCTGTATTTGCTGCTGACTAATATTGGGTTTTCTGTCAACTAGAACCCCCAAGCATTTTTCACAAGAGCTGCTCGAAACCCGATTTCCCTGTCCTCCCTGGGCATACCTGGTATTTGAGCCCCAAAGTAGGAGTTCCTATTTATCCTCTTTGTTTCATTGGCCCATTGTTCCAATGCGTTGGGACTGTTTTGAATCCTGATTCTGTCATTCTACTCTTCACCACCGCCCTGGTTTGTATATTTTGCCCTGTTTGCATTCATGTACCTTGGAGTTCAAAATAGCAAATGAAAGGCTTAAGGACAGAGCCCTGTGTTATTCCACAGAGACTTCCCTCAGACTTGTGGTTGCACCTTTGAAGCAGCACTCGGGAGATGGTCCTGAAGCATTTTTCTGTGCTCTATATGTAGGATTAATTTTTCTACCCAAGTGCCTTCTTTATGAAGAATTGTATGTCTATTAGCATTTAGTCCTTTTGTAAACAAGTCCTGTCCTTCCAGATGAAATGAAAACCCACCCATATGACTGGGCTTGGTCTCTGTTGATCCAAGTTGGAAGAGTCCCCCTTGAGCCCCTGGAGTCATGTTTGCTCACCTCTCCAGGGAGCCTGGTCCCTCCGGGTGGTCATAGGTGTCCCATCAACTTTTTAATTTTTTTAAGTCTTCTAAGGCCGCAATTTTCAACTATGCGCTGCAAGAATTCTTAAAACATGCAACACCTGACTATTTAGTCAGGAGCGCTGACCTCCTTCCCCACAGATTGCCAAGTAAGAAGTGACGACAGCCACCACCACAGTAGCCAGTCAGTGTGAATGAATCAAAATGATGCCTATTGCTTTTTTCGGGTCAGCAAAAAAGACAATGCAGTTTTTGTTGTGCCACAGACTTTTGGTAATTAGTTTATGGGCGCCATGCGATGAAAAAGGTTGAAAATTGCCGCTCTAAGGATTTGAAATACAGCTGTGATATCCCCCAAAGCTGCTCTTGAGCTTCTAGCTTTCTCCTGCTACACGCGCCCCCTTTCCCCTCCATTCCGAAGTCTTCAGTTAGCATCCTGTGCTCAGGACGCCCAGGCGGTCCCCGCTGGGCCTGGAGGCTGCTGGCGCGCGCCCTCGGCAGCCCCCCACAATTCCTGCTTGCTTTCTCCGCTCCGGCTGAGCTCGGCGTGCTCGAAACTGAGGTCGTTATCTGGCCCTGAATTTACTTTTCTTTACAAATGTTTTTAAATGATTTTATTTATTTATTTTTTAGAGAGAGGGGAAGGGAGAAAGAGAGGGAGAGAAATGTCAATGAGAGAAACACACCCCAACTGGGGACCGGGCCCCCAACCCAGGCTTGTTCCCTGACCGGGCATCGAACTGGTGACCTTTAGGTTCCCAGGCCAGTGCTCTATCCACTGATCCACGCCAGCCAGAGCTGTCCCTGAATTTTAGACAAACTCTATCTGCCCCCAGTTTTTATTTCACTTCTTTGTGCTCCTGTCACCTTGGCTAGCATGTTGCTGGGCAAGACAGCCACCCTTGCTGCTTGAGTCCCCTTGACTCCAGAGTGGCCACCGATGGAGAGATTTTAGCACATGGAGAAGGTCTGTCTTTGAGAAAGGAAAGGAGTCAGGCTCTGAGGAGATGGTAGAGATTCTCCTTTCATCATCAGACCTTCTTATCCTAAGACAAGAACAACGGGGGGACATGGTCTTTCCCAAAGACTCCCAAGTCTATGCCTTTCCTCTTTGTCTTTACCAATTTAGGAAAATGTTCCCTTGAATAACAATCCCATCTGACTGTGCTACATCCAGGACATCTGCCCCACAGAATCTTCTCAGAATCACCATGTTCATCCAGAAAAGGGTCTTCCTCATTTTGCTTCTCCACTAGACCCAGTGTTTCCCAACTCTCACTGGCCTCCATGATTTTGCCCTAAGTGCGTATCTCCTGTATCATTATTTACTTTATTTTTTCCTTAGCTTTATCTACTGAAAAAGTAAATCTTAAATCAATAAACCTGAAAAGCTTTTGATATTAAATAAACTTTACATTGCTACTATCAATGGTAGTATTAAAGTGGAAAAGCAGTTTCATGGGTCACAAATAGAAGGCAACTACAAAAATAAATACGTAAGTATTAAAAAATAAAATGCTGCCCTGGCTGGTGTAGCTCAGTCTGACTGGGTACCAGCCTGTGAGCCAAAGGGTCACTGGTTCCATTCCCCAGTCAGGGCACATGCCTGGGTTGCAGGCCAGGTCCCCAGTAGGGGGTGCGCGAGAGGCAACCACGCATTGATGTTTCTCTCCCTCTTTCTCCCTCCCTTCCCCTCTCTCTAAATATAAGTAAAATCTTAAAAAAATTAAATAAAATGCTTAACCTTATACCACTTAAAATAATCTTCACCATCAATATATACACCGACTTTATTCTTATATTATTTTTAAAATACTGTATTATTTTCCATATGAACAACTGTCAAGAGCAACTTGACAACTTTTACATATATATATTACAACTTTTATATATAAGGAAACACTGTATTAGACTTCAAAGAGATGCTTCCTGGGGCAGGTGAGCTTTAAAAATATGGAGGCTGGGGCCCCACCCCCAGACACTCTGGTTTAATTCATTTGCAGGGCTGGCACACTGGTATTTTTCATGCTCAGGTAATTCTAACATGAGCTGCCCGTGGGCAGCATTGCTCTAAACCAGCAGTTCTCAAAGTGTGGTTCCAGGACCAGCAGGATCAGCATCATGGGGAACTTGCAGGGAATGTAAATTTCAGGTCCCTCTCCGGGCCTATTGAATCAAAAACTTTGAGGGTGGAGTACAGCAGTCTGTGTTTTCTACAGCCCCCCAGGTGACTCTGAACTACATTAGATTTGGAGAACCCCTGCTCCAACCCAAATGTCACAAGGCGAATTCTCTGAGCTCTTAGGGCTTAGTTTGTGTCTAGAATGAGGGTTTGAGTCTGACCATCTTGGCCCCGGGTTCTCCCAGAGACCCTGTTGCCCACCCCAGCCTTCCATGCGGCTGGAGGTGAATTCAGGAGACCCCAGGGAGCATGGCCCAAGTCACCCAAGAGTCGGGAATTATGGAGGGACCGTCCCCTCTGCGGCAGTGCATTACCTTTCTTTAAAGTCGTCCGCGCCTGCTTGGATATTCTCTGTCTGCAGCATGAGCCGGGCATTTTCCAAGACCGCCTCACCCACCTGGAACAGTCACACATGGCAAAAGGGACAAGGTCACTGGAACGTCTTCCCTGTTTCCCACCATGACTCATGCTGGGCACAGAGGCTCGGGGGAACTTTAAGTGTCCTTCTCTAAAAAGGGCGAGGAGATAAACAATAAAGCACAGGACTTGGATGTTTTTAAAGAACTTTTGGAGTTGTATTTTTGGGGCAAACCGGGCACTCAGGGGCAGACTTGTTCATAGCCTCTGTCATAATGATGAGTTTTTGACCCTTAGAGAAGTTTCTGGCTCCTTAAATGAAGTTTCACTGGCTTGACTTAATGGCTCTTAACATTTTGTGGTCATGCGTGCCTTTGAAGAGCTGCTGAAATCATGAAATCTCTAGATCAGTGCTGTCCAATAGAACCTTCTGTGATGATACCTGTCCTTTACCTGTGCTGTCTAACACGGTGACCACACGTGGCTACTCAACACTCCATTGTTACAAGGGCTGCCTGATGGAAGGAGAGATGGGGAACTGGATGAAAAAGGGGGAGTGATTACAAAGTACAAATTGGTAGTTACAGAATAGTCACGGGGGTGTAAAGTACAGCGCAGGGAATATAGTCAATAATACTGTAATGGTGTTGGGTGGCTACTAGATTTATCAGGATGATTATTTGTAAGTTACATAAATGTCTAACCACTACACTTGAAACTAATGTAATAGTGTATGTCAACCGTAATTGAAAAATAAAAAATATTTTTAAATATTTTAAAAAGAATACCAAAAATAGGAAAATAGAGTAACTATCATTGAATGCAGTTCATCCGAAGGGCCCTGGCAGTGTGAGGCCTCCCCGAGGACTGGCTTCGGCTGCAGGGGCTGAGCTCGTTCTCCCCCCGCCCCCACATGCTGCAGCTCCTTAATCAGAAAACCTTCCAGTCTTGGACTCTCAGTGCTGCCATTTCATAGACGACAAATTTGAAGCCCGAGGTGATTGCCCTGCTCAATTTCTCACAGCGATGCCCATGACAAGTACTCCACGCAGAGTGGGACCCCAAGTCATAGCAAAACTGTAAGCTCAAAAAGAACCACGGCGGAGAAGCCGGCTTCCCAGTGTGCTAGGCGAGGTGGTCACTGGGGGCAGATGCGGGCGGACATGGGCCTGGAGCTCACGGGATTTGGGAGAGACTGCCTTTAACAAAGGGAATGGAAGATGACTAATACAAAGGGGTGTCTGTGGCGAGAAGGGGACCCTGAAGCTTAAATTCCTCATTTGGTAAGACTTGGTTTTGCTGTTTATTTCTGCTTTTTAAACTTGGGATGTAGGGGCAGGGGGACAGAAAAAGTAAAAAGACAGAACTCTGGGGGCGTGTGGGGGAAACATGTGTACCATATTTGGAGTCATACAATTCTGGAAAAGCAGGAAGATGGTTGAAAATGCACTCATCCCAAGTCCTGCCATCCAGCGAGGACACTGTCGGCATTTGGATACGCTTCCTTTTACCTCTTGCTTTGTGTGAATTCATAACGTTTCGCCAGTAATTGTAGACTCTATAAATAAGAGGCTGCCGAGCAATCATGGCGTCAGGTAGGACGTGCGGATGCTGGAGGGGAGGCGAGGTGTGTGGCGGGGCTGGTTGCTCGGTGCCCTTTGCTTCTCTGTGCTCACTTGGGGTTGGGGATGGGGAGGTTTCTGAGATAATCTGGACACTGCTCAGCAGACAGGGCACTTCTGTCCAAATGTCTGTCCTGGCGGCTCGTGCAGCACTAGGTTTGGGGAAGCTGGAGGCCGTCCTGCTTTACTGTTGTTGAGTAACAACCAGGGATTTATTCAAGCCTCAAGTGGAGGCTAATTACAGGCCCTGACTTGCCAAAATACAGTTGGTTGGCTGGGTTTCCCCATCTCCTTCACTGATGAGATCCTGAAATAACCCGCCAGTCCAACACGCAGCCACAGAGAGCCCTTCATGGCTCTCCTGCCAGTGCCCAGCCCAGCCCAGCCCAGCAGAGACTATGTGCTCTCTGGTGTCAGCAGTGGCTCAGCTGTTCCAGCACTGGGAAGGGCCAGTCAGCCAGCACGACGAGGGCTGGACCTTGGCTGAGTTAGCAAAGGCTGAGGGCTGGATGGGGACCAAGGCCAAAAGCAAAACTTGGGGCCTGCAGTGGAACAGAAAACATCTTTATTTCTACCTGAGAAAGTTTCACGAAATCCTCCCTGGGGCTAAAGATAGGAGAAGGAGAGGAAAGGGATGTTGCACTGACCGACCACCTATAGCCATGCCCAGCCCATGTGCTGGAACTGGCTGGTATTGGCTTGTGAGAGGACATATTAAGTATTCCAGGAGTTTTTGTGAACTGGTGGTTAAACACAGCCATCATGAAAGTTTTAATTATGTGAACTTACAATTAAATACATTATATTAAAAAACAGGTGATAAATACTCAAAATGAAAAGGTCATAAAAGCTCATCATTTCCTAGTTGTTTTACGATGTGTGACTGTCCTCTCCGCTCTTGACATTAGGTGTTGCTACTATACCTGTATGGTGGAAATGCTAAATAATGGTGTGCTCAACCCTATTCAGTGACAGCATGTTGTTAGCCTGATACCGGTTATGATGGGAGTATTTATACCAGGGCAATTGGCAAACACTGAGCCCCATACTCTATTAAATACTTAACATTCATGACTTCACTAAATGCTTCTGGCACCCCTCTGATGTGGGTTATTAACACACCCATTTTACAGATAACAATGCTAAGGCTCAGAAAGCTTAAGTAAATTGCCCAAAATCAATGGCTGGAGGTTGACAGATCCAGCATACCAAACCAGGTCAATGTGAATCAAGAGTGTGCATATTTCTGTCATCAGTTTCAGAGACTAAAAGGCACAGTAGAATCAAGAAAGGCTATTGTGGAGGATTGTTTTCTGTCTTCTTTCTGTGACATAGAAGAGCCAGGACTCCAGGCTTCTATCTGGGCTACATAATGAAGATAAAGAGGTATCTTCCCTATTGGATATGAGGATGCCCGCCCAGCCAAACCAAACCAAACCATGGTAGGCAGGCTGGCGGTTGGCACATGACTGTCCTGGGAAGGCTAGCTGAATATGGCCTTTTCTCCTCCTCCCTCTCCTTCTGCCCAAACATAGAGCAAGAACTACCTTCAAGGAGACATGACTTAATGCCAGTTCTCCTGCAAAAAACAGACACTGTCACAGCAGCATTAGTGCAAGTTGCTGTGTGAGATTAGATGCCCTTAGCCTATCCCCTCAGCAGCATTTTAAAAGGGTCATCAAAGTCTCACTGGAGTGAGAAACGGGAGATTCCTTTAAAGCATAAATGTGGCCAAGGAGACCAGGAGACAAGCAGGGTTGAGTACCAGGAGCCTGGGCAGTTGGAGGTCATGGTAGGCTCGGTTTTGGGGAAAGGGCGGGGCTGACCACTGGCTCTGTCGGCTCAAGCTGCAATTGGTGTGGCATGTAGCCCCCACCATTCACGTCCCTGGAGCTGTCCTCCCCTGACCCTCCATGCAGAGGCTCCCTTAGCATACTCTGTACCAGTGGCTCTCAAAGTGCGGTCCCTGTGTGACCGGGGGGACCAGAGTCAGGGGCTCCCTTTCCTGGTTCTTGCTTTGCTCGCAAGAGACCAATTCAATTGAGAGACCACACTTAGGGAGGAAGTGAGATACCAAGTTTATTTATGAAATACACTTGAGCAAAAGGTTACAAGTGGACACTCAGCTAATCCGAGTGCCTCACGTACATTGGAAAGTGAAGCTGCCAATTTGTCTATACACTTGAGCTAAAAGCTGCCAGCGTGTACCCTGCTAATCTGAGTGCCCCAACTGTCAGGACTCCAGGACGAATATCCTTTAGCCAGTTTCTAGGTACCCTCCTTCTCCGCCTTCCAGACCTTGGGATCCACATTCGGTTATGAAGGCGTTCTTTCTTAGCTAGTGAAACTGCTACCGCGGCTCCCTTTCCCTGCACACAAAGCTTCAAGGACTCCCCTCCGCCTGCGCTACCGTAGTTTCGCTTGTGATGTTCAGAACGCCTAACAATCTTACTGGACCGGGCTCAGGACTGCTGAGTCAATGGGTGAGACATGTCTCTCTCCCGCTCCCTGCCTTGGCTTACTATCTATCCTGCCTAACACCTGCCTCCTCAAAAAATGTGAGAAATGCAAATTCACAGACAATAACTCGGATGTGTGAGGAGGAACCCTGGGCGGTGGGGCCCAGCATTCTGTGCTGTAACAAGCTTTCCCGGGGCTTACGTGGCACACTGGACTTGGATAACTCCTACTTTGCATGGACCTGCCTCTAGTCCTGCTCATGTCACTTCTCAGGCTGCTCCTGAAGTTCTCCATGTCCTCGTCTGTGTCGTTGCCTGTATCTAGCACACCTGGATTTACCACCTCCCACTCACAGCCGTTGCCGCTTGAGAAACCCAACCCCACTTTAAAGCTCATCTCAAACATGGCTTCCTGTGGGAAGCTTTTATCCATCTGCTCACTCATTCTTGCCTTCATTTCTTCAGCACATGACGACTGTTTCCTGTGAGACAGGCTCTGCTCTATTTGGAGAGGCAGTTAGAAAGGGAGGGAAGACCTCGGCTGGGTGGCTCAGTTGGTTGGAGCATCATCCTGTACATCAAAAATGTTGCAGGTTCGAGTCCTGTCGGGATACATACCTAGGCTGCAGGTTCGAGCCCCAGTGGGGGCATGTATGGGAGGCAAACTGATCAATGTTTCTCTCCCAAATCGATGTTTCTCTCTCTCTCATCGATGTTTCTCTCTCTCTCTCTTCCCCTCTGTCTAAAATCAATAAACATATCCTCAGGTGAGGATTTTAAAAAAACAGCAATGGAGGATCGGCCTTGGAAACAATGGAATGCAGGTGGGACTTACTAGGAAGCCATGGAAAGGGTCTGAACAGGCACAGGTGTGATCTGTGCAGTCTGTGGGTCCTCCCGACCCCAGTGGGAAGGGGGGGTTGTCAGGCAGGGGAGGCAATGCTGGGGGCCCAGCTAGGGGGCTGCAGGGGAGATGAGGGCAGCTTTGACTAGTGTGGTTGTAGGGATGGTGAAGAGAAGCCAACAGGTTTAAAACATATTTTGGGGATGGAACAGACAGTTTTGGTGATGAAGAAGTTGTGGGGGCAGTGAGAAAAAGGAACTATAAATGAGCCCTAGGTTTTTACCCTGAGCTATAGGGTGTATGATGCTGATTCTTCCTCTCTCCTTGCGTCATTCCTGTGTCCAAGTCACCCCCACCCCACAGCACATGTCCCTATCTTGCCGCACGCAGTAGACAATCACAGCTTTCTCGTATTCTTGAACCTAGCTCTTCTGCTCCATGCCTTGGGTCAGTTCCTTGGGGAACTCTAAGATTTGCTTTGTCCATCCATAAAATGAAGATAACAATACTTCTACCTCCTTGGTACTTGTGAGAATTAAATGAACCATTGCAAGAAAAGCACTTGGCTGACTGCCTGGTGCACAGTAAGTGTCCCATGAATGGCAGCCGTTATTATTATTGTTGTTTGTCTTACTACAGAGCAGTTGTTCAACGACTGTCAAACAAATTTGATGGGTGTGTGCAGTCTGGCATGTTCCCACCCCCTGCACAGGCAGCGGAATGAAGATTTCTATCTAGGGGCTTGACTTTTTTCTTCTTTCAGTTTTTCCTGTCCATAGCCACTTTGAAAAGCCCCCATCACTGGTACGATGAGGATGAGGATTTTAGCCCTTCCAAGTGCTGTTCTCATTGTGGATGTAGTTATTAAAATAAAGGAGCCCCGGCTGGTGTAGCTCAGTGGATTGAGCACTGAGCAAACCAAAGGGTTGCCGGTTGGATTCCCCAGTCAGGTTACATGCCTGGGTTGCAGACCAGGTCTCTAGTAGGAGTTGTGCGAGAGACAACCACACATTGATGTTTCTCTCCTTCTCTCTCCCTTCCCCTATCCCTAAAAATAAATAAATAAAATCTTTATAAAAAATAAATGGAGCTGGTGGTGGCGGCGAGAGATTTGGCCATCGCTGTGTTTAAAAAGGGCAAGGACAACGGCATTTTAAAAAGCATTATCACTCGGGCCCAAGGGTACAATAAATGCTTTATTTGGAGTTAAAGATATTGGCATCCCAGCAGTTGGAGCTGCGGGTGTGGGGTGGAGGCAGGCAAGACTGGGCCCCTGGGAAATTAGGCTCTCCTGTCGCAGTGGCGTGAAGCAAGAGTCCCTGGAAAGCCATCTCATATATATGTGACTTTCAACTTTAGGACAAATGCTCTGCATGACTTGCTTCTAGCAATAAATAAATAAGAAGTCATTCCCTGCCTCTAGTACCCCAGAGATAGTGTGTCTTCACCCAGACGGTGAAGACTACCATGTTACCAAGCCAAACAGAGGCTTCTCTGAGCTCTTTTTAAAAAAATGATTTTATTTATTTATCTTTAGAGAGAGGGGAAGGGAGGGAGAAAGAGAGGGAGAGAAACATCAGTGTGAGAGAGAAACATTGATCGGTTGCCTCTCACACGCCCCCGGCTGGAGACCTGGCCTGCGAGCCAGGCATTGAACCGGCGACCTTTTGGTTTGTGGGACACTCAATCCACTGAGCCACAATGGTCAGGGCTCTGAGCTCATCTTGAGCTCCCAGATGCATTTGCCACAGAGGATGTATTTTCCCTCTGGTTTCCATGACACCACTCTCTCCTGCTCTTCCTCCTACCTCGTTGGTCATTTTCATTGACTTTCTACTCCATGAACCCTTTCTCCCACATCTGCTACAGTTTTTCAAGGTTGAGTCTTGGGACTTGTTTTTTTTATCCCTAAGTGATCTGATCTACTCACACGGGCCTAACTGTACATGCCCATGACATCTACAGGGGCATCTCTAGTGTGGAACTCTCTTCTCCACTCCACGCTTGCTTAATGCTCTCCTTGGTGTCGCTTCTTGGAGGTATCTCAGACTTCATAAACCTAAGATGACCCCAAATGGAATTTTAGATGTTTTTCCCTCACATCTTTCCTCCCCTCTCCATCTTCTCTATGTCAGTACATAGCACTGATATTTACCCAGAAACCAGGGAGCCTTGACGTCTCATTTTTGCTTATCTCCCATATCAAATCCAATGCCAAGCCCAGTCAATTCTACGCCCACAGCGTATCTCGAATGTATCTACTTCTCTCTGTCTCCATTGACACCACCTGGTGCATGTCACCATCATGCCACCACCATGTTCTTCTGACCTCTGCTCTGTTCTTCTCTCCTCCAACACATTTGTTACCCTGCTTCCAGAGTGATCTTATTTTTTTATTTTAATCCTCACCCAAGGAAATGTCTCTTGACTTTAGAGGGAGAGGAAGCAGGGAGGGGAGAGAGAGACACACACACACACATCGACGTGAGAGAGAAACATTGATTGGTTGACTCCATCACATGTGCTCTGACCAGGGGTCGAACCTGCAACCTTTCGGTGTACAGGATGACACTGCAACCAGCAGAGTCACCCGGCCAGGGTGGGGTCATCTTCTTAAGCTCTTCAAATCAGATCATGTCATTCTGATTAAATAAAATTGAAACTTTTTAAAGGTACTTTCTGTACTTAGAATAAAACCCGAACGCTGGCAGTGGCCTTTAAGGTTCTGCATGCTTGTTAATCTCCCTGGTGCTCACCAGGCTCAGCCACGCCAGCCTCCCTCCTGCATCCAGGTCCCGGCTCATGCCGACCCCTCCGCCTGGACCTCTCCTTCCCTCTTTCTCGCGTGGGCAGCTCCCCCATCCTGATCGCCTCACCTAAGGTAGGAGCTGCCTTGCCTCTGCTTCTCTCTGCCTCGTTAGCTTTCTTTAAAATACTTACCACGGCTGGTAATTATTACCAATTTCTGTTTGTTGTTATTTGCCAACAGAATATGAACTTCTTGAGGTCAGGGGCCACTGTTCTGTCCTGCTGGTTGTCCCATCCCTGGCACAGCAGGCATCAGGTGAATTAACAAGCCCAGCAAGAGGGCTACCTCCTCATGGACAAGCAGGGCAGGGAACGCCTGGGACTCAGCTGCAGGAAACACTTTCAGCACCTCCCTCTCTCTCATCTCCTGATTCAGAAAATGATCAATCCCCCACGTTGCTGTGCTCACTCCATTCCCGCTCTATTATCCAGCCTTGGTATGAACCCTAATCATCGCTGTTCTGGTTTACTGTGATAGCCGCCATCTGGGGGTGGAAAAGTACGAAGCCCAAGCAGTGAGTTAGATTTGCACTTACAAGTGGAGCTGGGAACATGTCATCAGTAATGGAGAAGCCGAGAGACTTGTCTTGGAGACGGTTCACCCCCAAGCACAGTCACAGCCGCTGGGAGTCCAGGGAGGATCAGGGACATCTGAGGGCTAAGGTCGGGTCTGACGTTGGAAAGCCAGGACAGCGAACACCTCTGGGTCTCTACTGCAAACCTGCCTTGACCTCATTGTCAAACTGGGCTCTGGCTAAAGATAGAATGTCTTTGTAGAAGGGGTCAGACGACTGTGGAGTGAGAGGTCAGAGCTGGTGGGCACTGTTACCCACCATTCTTGGACAATCACGTGCAGCCTGGTACCTAGAGGTTGCCCTCTCACATGACGGGGACGACGTTCCTTAGGCCTCACCTTCTGTGGAAACCTCTCCACCCCTCCCAGTGCTGGTTCTGGGCTCACCTAGTATCTCGCCTCCAGCTGCCCCGGAATAGGAGGGCTTGCTGTGGACAGCAGGTGCCCGTGCTGGGCTCTAGACAGGTTTAGCCAGCACTGTGTGTTGGTATGCAGCCCTGGGTACGCATGTTAGAAGGGTTCGTTGGTTGTGAGCCAGCCTGCCATGGCCTCATTTTCTACAGATTCCATAACAAAATCTGAGTTATCTCCCTTTATAATCTCAGTCTCCCTCATTCTCTCAGATTTAGAGCAAATACTTTCCACCCTCTGATTGTCTTTTCTGCTGGATACTAAGATACAAATTTGAACTTGCATTTTACTTAGAGGTGTGATCTAGAAAAAACCCTCACAAGCCCTGGCTGGGTGGCTCACTTGGTCGGAGCATCGTCCTGTGCCTCAAAATGTTGCGGTTCTGATTCCCAGTCAGGGCACATACTTAGGTTGCAGGCTCCATCCCCAGTCCGGGCATGTGTGGGAGGCAACCGATCAATGTTTTTCTCTCACACTGATGTTTCCCTCTCTCTCTCCCCACCCCCCATCCCTTTTCCTCTCTCTGTAAAATTAATAAACATATCCCTGGGTGAGGATTAAAAAAAAACCTCACTCACAATTTAGACCTTGCTCTTCATTCTAGCTTCACTTCTTTACTTCCCTGCTATGAGCTGAATTATTTTTTGGAATTACCGGTATTTTCCCAAGGCTGTTCCCGCTTCCAGACCTTGACTCGTGCTGCCACCTCTGCATGTCATGACCTATAACGGTGCCCCCCAGGCCTCTATGTTTTCCTTCTTTGCCACATAGACTCCTATCCATCCTTCGAAACCCAGCTCAGGCTGTATTGGGTGTCCTCTGTACTCCTCATACCCGCGGTGGCTATATCTCTGTCAGGGCAATTGTCATGCTGGAATTGATTCTGATCTTTATCTGTCTTTCCCCATCCCTGATTCATGTGTCCCAAGGACAGGGGCTATGTCCCATCTCTGCCTCCTCAGCAAGCAACGCAATGCCTGGCACATGGGTGCTCAGTAAACGCTCGTTAACTGAGTGGATGAAGCAGGCCAGCTGGGGAGAGCAAATTAACACAAACATACAAGGTTGAACATAATTAGAGGTGTGGAGCTAAGATTCCTGAGCAGTAGAACTGGGAATTTACAGCCAAACTCTGTTTATGAAATCCAAAGAAGAAGCAACCATATAAATCATACCGGAACCTTTTTAAAGCACCACGTTGATGCCATAGTCAGCCCTTCACAGCCATGATCTCATTTGACCCCTACACCCAATGCACATGGTCATACAAAATAGCTACACATTAGCTATTTCCATTATGCAGATGAGGAAACCAAGGCCCAGAGAGTTCAAGTAATGGACCCACAGTGCTCAGTGGCCCAGCCGAATTTAATCCATGTCTGTCTGACTTCACAGCCCATGTTTTTTTTTCCCCTTAAAAAAACCTTTTTAAAAAATATTAATTTAACTTTTTAAAAAACAATTTTATTTATTTATTTTTAGAGAGAGGAGAAGGGAGGGAGAAAGAGAAGGAGGGAAACATTGATGTGAGAGAGATACATCGATCAATTGCCTCTTGCACGCTACCAACTGGGGACCCGGCCCACAACCCAGGCATGTGCCCTGACTGGGAACTGAACTGGAGACGTTTTGGTTCACGGGCTGGCACTCAATCTACTGAGACACACCAGCCAGGGCAAAAAAAACCCACCACAAGCTCTTTTCATTTTGGGAAGTTTCAACTATATCAAGCTACATATAAAGGTAGAGAGAAATTAGAATGATGACTCCTCCCTTATCTCCCCACTTCAACGGTTACAACCTCATGACTAAACTAAAATGTCTTGACTCCCACCAACCTCTGTCTTTGAGGTTATTACGCACATATTGCTTTATCTATTTTACTAGCCTATGCTCTATTTTGTACTTCTTGCATTTTGATTGAAAATTGTCACATAGACAACAGAGTGGTGATTGTGAGGGGGAGGGAGAGTATAAGGGGGATAAATCACGCCCTGGCTGGTGTGGCCCAGTGGATTGAACACTGGCCTGACAACCAAAAGGTCATCGGTTTGATTTCTGCTCAGGGTACATGCTTGGGTTGTGGGTTCAGGGTGTGCGAGAGGCAACTGATAGATGTTTCTCTCACACATCGTGTTTCTCTCTCTCTCTCTCTTTTTCCCTCCCTCCCCCTAGCTCTCAAAATAAATAAAATCTTAAAAAAAAAAAGGGAGGGGGGATAAAAGGTAATGGAAAAACTACAATAAAAGAAACTGTCAAAGCCATACATAACATTTGATTTAAAAATGAACCCTGGCTGTGAACAGTGAACTGAGTGCCGGCCTGCGAACCAAAGGGTCACTGGTTCAATTCCCAGTCAGGGCACATGCCTGGGTTGCAGGCCAGGTCCCCAGTAGGTGGCGCTTGAGAGGCAACCACACATGGATGTTTCTCTCCTTCTCTTTCTCCCTCCCTTCCCTTCTCTCAAAATAAATAAATAAAACCTTTTTAAAAAAAGTAAACAATACTGACAAGAAAAACTGGTAAAGAAGAACATTTCCATGATCCATGCCCGCATCCCCTGAAACCTAATTCCCAGCACGTCCAACCTTTCATTTGTCCAGAGACTGCCCCGTATTTTTACAAATTTCTTGATTGCCCTGGCTAGTGGGGCTCAGTGGACTGAGCACTGACAGTTCAGTTCTCAGCTACAGACATCATGTGTTGTCCTTCTGGCCAACTAATGAAGGTTTAGTGCACTCGCACGCCCCTCCCTTTTTCTTTACTTATTGGCTGTCTTGGTGACTTTAAATAATAAAGCTCTCTTTCTTGCTACGGTTATGGACAGTTTCTTTCTCACAGTCATGCTCTCTCCTATAATCACAGATGGTTTATTTTCTAAGGTCAAAAGGGAAGACCAAAAAAAACCCCATTTAATTACTAAATGACTCTACTGATGCCTGTGTGAAATATAGGTCCTTTCTGCTAAGAATTACGATGTAGGTGCCCCTGTCAGAAACTATGGGCAGGTAGTCAAATTGTTGTTTTATTTCCCAGAAGAGCATCCTCAGGCCTGCAGAACAATGTCAGCTATTTAGTGATTTTTCATGGTGCTACCTTCTCCAGGACACGGCTGCAAAAGCCCCATGCACCCGACCATCTCGCCTCCCCCAATGCTGGAATTGTGATTCTAACATCATGTAACTGTTTCTTCTTGTAAAATGGGGCAGCTGTATCTTGACAGTACCAGGCACATAGGAATCTCTGAATAGATGCTTGTTCAATGAATGAATAAGTGATATACGTTTGCAGAGCCAAACATGTGAAATAACATTGAGAAAACAATTCACAAGCATCTGATTGGCAAACCTTTGGGAGGTGAGGATGTGAAGAAAGTGGAGCTCCTACGGGCTGTTTCTGGGAGGGTAAATTTGTGCAATGCCATGTGAAAGTTGATGATAGACACAGCTCATTCTACTCCCAGGCACCGACCTAAAGCAGGGTCAGAAGTTTTTTCTACAAAGGGTCAGATAGGAAATATTTTAGGCTTTCTGGGCCTACAGTCTTTGTTGCAATTGTACAACCCTGCCCTTGAAGGATGAATGCAGTCATGGATGATTAGTATGTGAATGGACGTGACTGTGTTCCAATCAAATTTTATTTACAAAAGCAGGTGCCCGGTTGGATTTGGCCTGCCTCTGAGAGAAACTCTCTTGTGTGTACAAGCAGGTTTATGCCTGCTCCTGTTTGTGAGGGAGAAATTTGGAAGCAACCTACATCCATGAACAGAAAAATACATGACCTGTGGTACACAAAGAAATGCTACAGGTAGCAACACAGCACATCTCAAAAACAAATGAAGAGTGGAGAAACCAAACTGCAGAAGGAAATAGTATGTGATAGTTAATTTCGTGTGTCAACTTTGCTGGGCTGTGGTCCCAGATATTGGGTCAAACAGTATTCTAGATGTTTCTGTGAGGGTATTTTTGAATGAGATTAACAAGTAAATCCACAGATTTAGAGTAAAGCAGGTTGTTCTCCATAACATGGATGGGCCTTACCCCATCGGTTGAAGGTCAGACTAGGATAAAGACTGAGGTCCCTGCCAGCTGACTGCTTTTGGACTTGAACTAGAAAACCAGCTCTTTCCTGAGCCTTTAACTGGCTGACATTTTGATCTTGGACTTCTAGCCTCCATTATCCTGTGAGCTAATTCTTTAAATCTCTTCCTCTACATAAATGTACTATTGCTTCTATTTCTCTGGAGAACTCTGACTAATATACAGTATAAAATAATTTAATATAAAGTTTAAGGCACACAAAAAAATCCTATAAAGGTTTTAGATAAGAGGCAGTAAAACTGGGACAACATTGGTGGGAATGATAAATAGCAAATTCAGAGCAGTGATGGCTCTTGGGGGGTGGGGAATGGAGTCAGGACAGAGCACAAAGAGGGGTTTCAATTGCGTTTAAAATCTGGGATTTCATATTTTGAACAAAGGTCTGTAGCAAATAACCTTACGGTTGACAGTTCTGGATATTGGGCACCCCTTTTATACATTTGAAATATTTCATAATTAAGAAGAAAAAATGATCAGACAAAATAGATTTCAAAACAAAGGCTATAAAAAGAGACGAAGAAGAAGAACACTACATAATACTTAATGAAGTAATCAGTTAAGAAGATTTTACCCTGCCCTGGCTGTTGTGGCTCAGTGGATTGAGTGCCAGCCTGCAAACCAAAGGGTTGCCAGTTTGATTCCCAGTCAGGGCACATGCCTGGGTTGTGGGCCAGGTCCCCGGTATGGGGCGTGTGAGAGGTAAGCACACATTGGTGCTTCTCTTCCTCTCTTTCTCCCTCCCTTCCTCTCTCTCTAAAAATAAATAAATAAATAAATAAATAAATAAATCTTAAAAAGAAAAAGGAAGATATAACCCTTGTAAACATGTATGCACCCAAAATAGGAGTTCCTAAACATATAAGGAAAATCTTGGAGGACTTCAAGAAAGAGATAGACAGAAACACACTCATTGTAGGGGATTTTAACATCCCCCTGTCAACAATGGGTAGATACTCCAAGCAAAGAATCAACAAGGATGTTGTGGCATTGAACGCCACTCTACAGCAAATGGACCTCACTGATATATAAGAACCTTTCACTCCAAAGAAGCAAACTATATATTCTTTTCAAATGCACATGGAACATTTTTGAAGATAGACTACATGGTAGGACAAAAAACAAGCCTCAACAAATTCAAGAAAATTGAAATCATATCAAGTATCCTCTCAGATCACATTGGCTTGAAACTAGAAACCAACCTCAAAGAAAAAACTCAAACATTCGAATACATGGAGACTGAAAACATGCTATTAAATAATGAATGGGTTAACAATGAGATCAAGGAAGAAATCAAAAAGTTTCTGGAAAGAAATGAAAATGAACACACAACAGTCTAAAACCTATGGGACGCAACAAAAGCAGTCCTGAGAGGGAAGTTCATAGCAATACAGGTTTACCTAAAAAAGATAGAAAAGTCTCAAATAAACAACCTAGTCCTACATCTACAAGAACTGGAGAAACAACAACAAACAAAGTGCAGAGAGAGCAGAAGGAAGGAAATAATCAAGATCAGAGCTGAATTGAATGACATAGAGACTAAAAAAACAATTCAAAGGATCAATAAATCCAGGAGCTGGTTCTTTGGAAAGATAAACAAAATTGACAAGGCTTTAACTTGACTCATCAAGAAAAAAAGAGAGAAGACCCAAATAAACAAAATTAGAAACAAAAGAGAAGTTACAACCAATACCACAGAAATACAAAGGACTATAAGAAATTACTATGAACAGCTATATGCCAAGAAATTGGACAACCTGAGTGAAATGGACAAATTTCTAGAAACATACAAGCTTCCAAAACTGAATCAAGAAGAAGCAAAAAGCCTAAATAGGCTGATAACTGCAAGTAAAATTGAAGCAGTAATAAAAAAAACTCCCAGCACACAAAAGCCCTGGATCAGATGGCTTCACAGGTGACTTTTACAAACATTTAAAGAAGAACTAACTTGATCCTTCTCAAACTATTCCAAAAAATTCAAGAAAAGGGAGGACTCCCAAATTCTTTTTTTGAGTCCAGTATAATCCTAATGCCAAAACAAAGAAAGAAAGAAAACTACAGGCCAATATCTCTGATGAATATAGATGCTAAAATCCTCAACAAAATATTGGTATTCTGGATCCAGCAATACATTAAAAAGATCATACACTGTGATCAAGTGGGATTCATCCCAGAGATGCAAGGATGGTACAATATTTGCAAACCAATAAACATAATACACCACATAAGTAAAATGAAAGACAAAAATCACATGATCATATCAATAGTTGCTGAAAAAGCATTTGATAAAGTACAGCACCCATTTATGATAAAAACACTCAGCAAAATGGGAATAGTGGGAGCAAACATCAACATGATAAAGGCCATATATGAGAAACCTACAGCCAACATCATACTCAATGGGCAAAAATTAAATGCTTTCCCCTTAAGATCAGGAACAAGACAAGGGTGTCTGCTTTCACTGATTTTCTTCAACATAGTATTGGAAATTCTAGCCACAGTCATCAGAAAAGAAAAAGAAATAAAAGGCATCCAAACTGGAAAGGAAGAATTAAAACCGTCATTATTTGCCAATGACATGGTAGTGTACACAGAAAACTCTATAGTCTCCTCCAAAAAACTACTCAACCTAATAAGTGAATTTGGCAAAATAGTGAGATACAAAGACAATATTCAGAAATCGAAGGCATTTTTATACACCAACTATGCAATATCAGAAACAGAAACTAGGAAAAAAACCCCATGTACTATAGCAACAAGAAAAATAAGGTACCTAGGAATAAACTTAACTAAGTAGGTAAAAGACCTGTACTCAGAGAACTACAGAACACTAAAGAAAGAAATTAAGGAAAATACAAATAAATGGAAACATATACCATGTTCACGGACTGGAAGAATTAACATCATTAAAATGTCCATACTACCCAAAGCAATCTATAGATTCAACATAATCTCTATTAAAATACCAATGGCATATTTCACAGATATAGAACAAACATTTTGAAAATTTATATGGGCCTTGGCTGGTGTGGCTCAGTGGATTGAGCACTGGCCTGCAAACCAAAGGGGCACTGGTTCAATTCCCAGTCAGTGCACACGCCTGGGTTGCAGGCTAGGTCGCCAGTTGGGAGTCTGTGAGAGGCAACCAGTTGATGTGTCTCTTATATAGTGATGTTTCTCTACCTCTTTTTCTCCCTCCCTTAACATCTCTTTAAAAATAAATAAATATAATCTTTAAAAAAATTTATATGGAACCAAAAACAATCCCGAATAGCCTCAGCAATCTTGAGAAAGAAGAATAAAGTAGGAGAGATTACAATACCCGATATCAAACTATATTATAAGGCCACTGTAATCAAAACAGTCTGGTACCTGCATAAGAACAGACACATAGATCAATGGAACAGAATAGAGAGCCCAGAAATAAAACCATGTCTCTATGGTCAATTAATATTTGACAAAGGGGGAAGGTGCATAAAATGGAGTAAAAAAAGCCTCTTCAATAAATGGTGTTGGGAGATCTGGACAGGTATACACACACACACACACACACACAAAGAAACTAGACCACTAACTTATACCATACACCAGAATAAGCTCAAGATGAATAAAAGACTGAAATATAAGTTGTGACACCATAAAACTCCTAGAGGAAAACATAGGCTGTAAAATTTCAGATATCCCACATAGCAGTATTTTTGCTGATATATCTCCTATGGCAAGGGATATAAAGGAAAGAATAAAACAAATGGGACGGCATGAAATTAAAAAGCTGCACAGCTAAAGAAAACAGCAAAATGGAAAGGGAACGTCCATATTGGAGAGAATATTTGCCAATGACACCTCAGAGAAGGGTTTGATCTCCAAAACATATGAAGAACTCATGCGACTCAACAACAGAAAAACAAACAATCCAATTGAAAAATGGGCAAAGGATCTGAATAGACACTTCTCCAAGGAGGACATACAGATGGCTCACGGACATATGAAAGGATGCTCAACATCACTAGGCATCAGAGAGATGCAAATTAAAACCCCAATAAGATATTATGTCACACTGGTTGGAACGGCCATCATCAATAAGTCAACAAACAACAAGTGCTGGCGAGGATGTGGAGAAAAAGGAGCCCTAGTGCACTGTTGGTGGGAATGCAGACTGGTGCAGCCACTATGGAAAACAGTATGGAATTTCCTCAAAAAACTAAAAATGGAACTGCCTTTTGACCTGGCAATTCCACTGCTGGGATTATACCCTAAGAATCCTGAAACACCAATTCAAAAGAACCTATGCACCACAATGTTCATAGCAGCATTATTTACAATAGCCAAATGGTGGAAACGGCCTAAGTGCCCATCAGTAAATGAGTGGATCCAAAAACTGTGGTACATTTACATAACGGAACATTATGCAGCAGAAAAAAAGAAGGAACTCCTACCTTTAGCAACAGCACAAATGGAACTGGAGAGTATTATGCTAAGTGAAATAAGCCATGTGGCAAAGACAAATACTGTATGATCTCACCTATAAGAGGAACCTATGAACAAAAACAAAATAATAAGCACAATAGAACCAGAGGCATGGAAATGAGGAATAATCTGACAGCAACCTGAGGGGACAGGGGAAAGAAGGGGTAGGGGCTAGTCAGAGAACATGTATGAATGACCCATGGACATGGACAACAGTGTGGGGACTGACTGTGGGAGTGGCGAGGTGGACGGGATGGAGGAGGGCAAAGGCGGAAACATTGGGGCAACTGTAATAGAACAATGACATATTTTTTAAAAAGACGAAAAAATGAGAGACCATAAAACCATTAGCAAAAGGAAACTGGCACAATGATGCACACAGTAGCCCCTAACATTCCCAGAGCGAGAAAGACGGGCTGGGACAGGTCGGCTGGAGAAGGTAGGTCAGACGCGGGCAGGAGCTGAATGGGTGGGGGGAGGGGAGGCCTCTAGCGCTCAGGAAAGGCCTTGCAGGGCAGCAGGGCATGAAGAGAGAGCGGATTTGCAGGTGGCGTCTGGGTGGGAGGGCAGGGCGGACAGGGAAGGAGGAGCAGAGTGGGGACTAGGGAAGAGCACCGTGAGGGGCGGAGGCCAGTGGGCAAGTGGCGGCAGAGGTGTGAACACGGTCACAGTCGCTCCGGGCTGTCTGAGCTGCACTTTGTGTTCACCCTAGGGTGGCCCTGCAGAAACAGCCAGCCCAACTTCTGTCCCACAAGATGTTTCCTGGGCCCTTGCTGGGGACTCGTTGAGGCCTAAACGGAACTACAAGCTCTCCTTTCCTATCTCAGGGGTGACTGCTGAAGCAGACACCGTCAACGCTCAGCCAGGTCCCCTGGGATCTTGGGGGGGGTGCTTTATGGTTCCCTGTGATTTTCCCTCCCGCAGTCAGCACCTGGGCTCTTTTCGGGGCAGAGCCCTCTGGCTACCAGGGCCCACTTTACGGTTCCCCGGGGCTGGTCCTTCAGCAGTGACTGACAGGTGTGGGTGTGAGAGGCCGCTCCCTTGCTGGGGCTGGGACAACTCTGGGGTGAAACTTACCTGTCCCGAGATCCCCTTGGGATCAGGCTGAAGCTGGGACTTGGCCTGAGATGGTTCCCTTGCTCGTTCCTCCCGCACAGGTTTCCCCCTGGGAGCACCTCTGTAAGATGCCACCTGCTATGCGATCCCAGACTTGGGCTCTGATTCTAGGGGATCCATCTAGGACAAGGGCTCTCCTTTATCCCAGAATTCCTCTGGGTCCGGATGCCTCGAGCCTTGGTCTGTCTAGAGTGGAGCCGGGCCACAGCCTCTGAATCAGGCTACCCAAGTTGAAAGCCTTGTCTCCATCACCTTTTAGCTGTGTGACCTTGGAAAAGTTATTTAACTGCTCCGTGCTGCAGTTTCCTCATCTTTCAAAAAGGGGTCATGAAAGGATCAGTCTCATTGAGTTGCTGGGAAGTTAAATGAGGTAAGATATTTAC
Source organism: Mormoops blainvillei (assembly GCA_004026545.1). Classification (NCBI taxonomy): domain Eukaryota; kingdom Metazoa; phylum Chordata; class Mammalia; order Chiroptera; family Mormoopidae; genus Mormoops; species Mormoops blainvillei. The sequence continues at coordinate 127,164 of PVJD01003673.1, read as the reverse complement.
AAAAATCTCAGAATAAATCCTGGGATATAGTAGGTTTTGTTAATCTCCACTGGGCCTCACGGGGCACTTAGGGGCAGTCAGGGGCTAGATATGCTTTACCCCTGAGCCTGGGTCTGCAAACCAGGCCGATTTAATAAAGGGAACAAGCCATTCTCTCTTGTGTGGACAATAACCTCAATTTATTACAATGAGACAACCTCAGTTTATTACAATGGGACAGAAGGGACAGGTGAGTGGATTGGCAGGGTGGATGTGCTGATAGTCTACAGAAAGAAGTGTAAGCGAATCCTCATTCTTCCTTTGCCTGAGGCTCCACCCCTCCCCCACCCCAGGGCCGGCTGAGGAGCAGGAAGCGGGTTGGGGCTCTGTCTCTGGGAATGGGATTCTAGCAGGGAGGGAGAATCAGAGAAGGCAGAGAAACGCTCACTAGATCTTGTGTTAACATCAGCAAGAAAAAGAGTGTTAGACTTGGAATGGAAAACCGAGGTTCCAGTCCTGGCTCTGGTGTCCACAGACACTGTGTTTCTCACCTCCGAGCCTGCTTCCTCACCTGTAAAAGGGGCAGTAAGACCTGCTCTACTACACAGGGGGCCTTTAAGGATCTAGGGAGAAACAGCAGAGGACGTGCTGGGTGCTGTGAGCTGCTCTGCACTGGAATCCCATCCATGGCACCCAAGCCAAGGTTAGGAGAACACTGCAGTAGCACAGACAAGGTTATCCTTGGGAAGGACCTGGAAGGGCGCAATCTCGAAGACCCGCGGTCAGTAAGTCCAGCACAGCTGGGGCTTTTCCCCACATGAGCAAGTCAACTCAAATAGGAGTCATGTTATCCAGAAAGTTCCTGTCTTGAAACTTTGCTCGGTATGGCATAATCCTGTCACCAGAGGCACAGGGAAGTGGGCCTGTCTGAATGGAAGCAAATTCAAGCCTCCTATCTCTCGCTCAGGACAGGGCACATCTCGCAGATGGAGCAGAAGGCCAGCACCGTGAAAATGGCACTTGTAAGTGGCGACACACTTCCTCAGGGTGCAGGCCCCAGTGAGACAGAGGGTTGTAGAGCAGGAGGCTAGAGCCGAGCTCCGGGCTGCCTCCCACGCCGAGGGCGGGGCCTCTGCAGAATCCTCTGCAGTCTGCTTCCAGGAAGCCTCCACTCGGAAATTTCATTACAGCTTTAGAATGCAAAGGGCTCCCAGAGGTCACGGAAGATGAAGGCGCAGAGAGGTGTGGCGGCTTGGCTGGGCCCAGAGCAGGCTCTTCACCCGTCAGAGTCCAGCAGCAAGGACTCATGGGAAGGCAATGAGCTTTGGAGAGACGGTTTCCAACCCTGTCTTTGTCCCTTGAGGATGTGCGTTGCTCTAGAAGTCCCCCTATTCGTGGAATGGGGATAAGGGACAGTTCTCCCCAGGGCTGTGAGATGATTAAAAGACATGTATGTGTAACAGAATGTTCAATTGCCTGAGCTGAGACTGGAAGTCACTGTGCTCCGCTTAGAGTGGCCAAAGGTGCACCCCTCCTGGGAGCAGGGGTGGAACGGGGACAGTCAGGGCGGCTGGGCTCAGTTGAGAGGGGTCCAGCGCAGTGAGGGTGATGGGATGCCAGTGGGGCACCAGCTGAAGGCAGAGCTTCTCTTTGCAGTTGGTCTAGTTGGGAAATCTCAAAAGAAATGTGTCCCCAGGAGAAAGAATCTGGTTTAAGCTCTAGCCAGACCCAGATAACATGAGGCCAACTTACAATAGTCTCTGTCAAGGAAGAACTGTCCTGCCCTCCTTTCCTTTCCTTTCTTCCTGCTTTCACTCCAGCTGCCTTAGAAGCAGCAGCAGGGTAGGGGGTGGGAGTCCGGGGAGAGAGAGCCGAAGCTCCTCCCCCTCCCCTCCCAGGTGTTGGACCCCACTGCGCGCAGGGGAGAAAGCGAGGGTTAATGCGATGAGTAAGATATCCTGTCTATGAATTGAAACTGCGTTTTGTGACTTGAACTGCATGAAATTTTAAGCTACCTAGAATCGAGCAGAAAAATCACGAGACCGTCCATATTTACATCCAGAGGGCCGGAGACACTATTTACCTCCCACCAAAGCTGCTTTTATACTGGCTCAGGAGTCCTTCCTGTATAGCGTACTTGACGTCCATAGCACGCCCGGCGCTGTGTCTGGCACATTGCAGGCACTCAACAACGTGCGGGTTAATTTACTCACCATGGCTCTTACACCTCCAGGTCCCAGAGTCTGAGCATTTTGACTCTTGAATATTTGAATTACCGTAGTGCCTGGGGCAGAGTAGACCCTCACACAATGCCTGATGAATAAACATAATAAACCTGAATTCTGCGGCAGCCCCATTGCAGCTCCCATGACAAATGTTACACTGTCGGGGCTGCTGGTGAGGAAAGAGGCGGGGTCAACACATGCCAACATCCGACTTACATGTGACACTAATTGCACCAGTAGACTGGGGCAGCCTAATCTCTGACACTGACGAAGCCTTTTCCCCCTCACGTTATTCTCCTTTTCTTGTTTTTAAATCCTCACCTGAAAATATTTGTTTTAGAGAGAGAGAGTAAGGGAGAGAGGGGATGAGAGAGAGAGAGACAGAGAGACAGAGAGAGAAACATCGATGTGAGACAGGAATATGGATAGGTGGCCTCCTGCACACGCCCTGGTCAGGGATTGAGCCAGCCACCTTTTGGTGTACGGGTCGATGCTGCAGCCAACTGAGCCCCTGGACCAGTGCACATTATTCTCCCTTAAGCTTCAAAGGGCCAGGACCATGATGGCAGATGGGTAATATTAGGGACCTGGTCAAAGGATCTGGTGACCTGAGACTGGGTGGAACTTAGGACTTCTGACTCCGTGCTCAAGCTCTGACAGAAACCCCAAAGCCACAGAAAATGCAACTGAAAGGGAAAAGAAGGGGGTTGGAGTCCTCCATCACAAATGGAAGCAGGGGAGAATAAGAACAGGCTTGCTGGCTAATATATGCAAAGTTGCAGCGCAGAGTGAAATTTTATGGTTGATTTATAATCCTTAGGAAATTGGAAGCTGTTGTGGAAATTCTGACATGAAGGCAGACTGCAGGGCGGCCTGAATTGTGTGGCTGGCCCCTCAGGATCAGGGTGGCTTCACAGTGAAGTGATAATTATAGGCACCCAGAACTTGACACAAATAACATTTTGCAGCTGGGTGAGTAGGGGTGTCAGGCAGTTCCCAGAGCAGCCAGAAGGTGGCGCCACTTGCCAAGAGAACTGGATCGGAAGCTGCAGCCTGGGACTCTCCCATTTCCAAGGGCGTCCCCTGCCACTCTTCGATTTCTGCCACAAAGTAGGTTAGTTCTGACACACCAAGGGTTCATCCCTTATTGCCTCTGTGCAAATAAATGCTCATTCCTTCTCCCTGGGGTACTGCAGAGTTGGCTGGGCGGATGGTAGCAGGAGGGCCATGTAACCCAAGGAGTTATTTTAACTACTACAAACAATAACAGAAATTACTGCCACAGTTTATTGAGTGCTTACCGGGGGCAGACACTGTGCTATGTGCTCTAAGTGAATTATTAGATTAATTCCCATGGTGATCCTGTGGGGTAAATATTATTATCCTTAGTTCACAGATGAGAACATTGAAATTCAGAGAGGTTAAGGAATTTGTTTTAGGTCACAAGGTTGGTCAACGGCAAAGCCAGAATTTGAATTCAGTTCTTTTGGACTCTATAGCTTGTACCATTAATCACTGTGATCTTCCGTCTCTCCCTGCCCCCTTCCTTCCTCTCTTTGTGCTGGGTGTTAGGTTCAGGAAGGATCAGACTACGCCTCTGCTTTTCGGGGTTCTCACTGTAACACGCAGACCCAGAATGACTGCAGTGGGTGTCGGGAGACGTGACAATGGGGAGAATGGGAAAGAAGGCTCACTTGCACCCAGCACCAGCTTTGGGTCAGGCATGATGCTAGGGGCTATTCAAGTTGGCAATTCCAGCTGTTTGTTGGTTTAATTTAATCTGAGTTTTTGTAATCCTGGATCAGGTGTCAAATTTGCTCTCTCTCAGCAAACCCTCTGTCTAGCCCATTTCTCCCTCACTGCCATTTGGCAAGACCTGGGATGTATTCTGGCAGGGGTGTGGGGGTGAGAGGTGGGGAGGAGGGAGGTTAGTACAACTGCTGCTTCATCAGTGCTGGGCACAGGCGACCACCTGCCCTTGGAAATGAAGGAAGTGGCACATTACTGAACATTCCCAAACCGGCTGAGCCACAAAGGATTAGGTACCTTGGCTCACTGGAGGGCTGCTTCTTCTCTTTAGGAGATAATGAGGAGCAGTGATGGAAAAGTCTATGGCCCGAGGCTTGGGAGATCAGAGAGTTCCACCCTCTCATTTCACAGCTGAGGAGCTTGGAGGGGAAGAGGATTGCCGCAGGCACAAAGGCAGTTAGCAGCCGCAGCGAAGACAGACGGGGGAGCAGCTGCACCTGGTCTCCCCTGTCTGTGAAGAGCACAGTGAAGTGACCACCTGCTCGCTGCCGGAGCAATGAAAGGGAGCCTGGCTTAGTCCTTACGCCCCTGCAGGGAGATGTCAGTTTGATCCAATCCGTTCATCTAACAATCGAGGAGACACGTTGAAAGAGGTGGGGTAACTTGCCTAAGGTCACACGCCATTTCTCTGTGAACATCCTCTCTCAGGCTCTCTATGCCATGGCTTTCCTTTCTGAACCCCAAGCTCTGTGTGGTTTGATAGGATTTGGGATCTGAGTTCAAGTGCAAAATGGAGTGAGGGTGAAGTGGATTAGGTGCACAAATACTGGTATTTCTGGAAACTTTTAGGATGAGATTTGAGCGAGCAGGACAAAATGTTGGAAATCAGGACTACAATGTGAAAAAACAACAACCAATAGCTACTGTTATGGGTTGAATTGTGTGCCATCCAAACGATATGCTGAAGTCCTAACCCCCCAGCGAATATCTGTGAATGTGACCTTACTGGGAACCATGTCTTTGTAGATATAATCAGGTGAAGATGAGGCCATGAGGGTGGGCCCTAGTCCAGTGTGACTGGCGTCCTTTGAAGAGGGAAATTTGGACACAGACACTCCGAGAGAATAAAGGCAGAGACTGGAGTAATGTGTTTACAAGCCAAGGAACGACAAGGATGGACAGCCACCACCAGAACGTAGAAGGGAGCGAGGCATGAAATGGGTTTTCCCTCCCAGCTCTCGAAAGCCGCCGGCCCTGCTGACACCTTGACCTTGGACTTCCAGCCTCCAGAACGGGGCAGAATAAATTTCTGTTGTTTCGAGCCCCCCGGTTTGTGGTATTTTGCTGTGGCAGCCCTTGGAAAATAATGGAGCTCTCTCTTATTGATTATTTTGCTGGGCACTTCCACTTGTTGATTTAATCGATATTTATTGCGCATCTATGGAGCTCCGGGCACTGTGCCGGCTGAGAGAGGAAGAGCAGGGAGGGAGAGAGCCTAGGTTCCTGCCTTCCCGATGCTGACCTTCAAGGTCACCTGCCCTGTCTCTGGGCGCCCTCACAACGATCCTGGGAGAAAGGGATCATTCTCGCTCAACTTAGAGGTAAGGGAACTCACTTTTAGGGGTCAGTGACCAGGCCCGGGCGTTCCTTCTGGTTGGAATGGAGCTGAGCCTGGACTTCATCCAGGATGAAGTGGATAAAGGATACAGGTGGGCCACCACCCTGCTCTCTGACACAGCTTAGGTGCATGACCACCGAGACAGACATCCAGGGGGAGAGAAGGGCGAGACAGGCAGGAACCTGGGCCCAGAGATGCATCTTCCTCGGCATTTCCAAGGCGCAGAGTGAGCCCAGCCGTCCGAAGTCACAGCACAGTCCGGGAAACTGCACTCAGCCCTGGCCTGGCGATCCCCCGGAGACGTGTGGGAGGCGGGAGACCCCGCCCAGCCAGCTCCGCCCACACAGGCCTCCCTTCCACAGCTGAGCACCGGGAGGCGGACTGTGTCCCCCCCAACTCGCACAGGAACACTCACAGAGTGTCAGCGGTGACCAGACAGGGTCACTCTGTCATCCTGGTGGGAAGGGACAGAGACAAGACCACACTGTGATCCTATCGGAACAGAACGGCAAGGATACTCTGCAGCCACAAAAATCATCATTCCCCCCTCCACCCCTGCCCCAGCCAGCACCCATGACGGATGACTGCTCACGGCAGCTCTGTCCCTGCCTCACTCCTCCTGTCTCCTGGGTGAAATCTAGGATACCCGCTCGTGACACGGCTCCGATTCCTGACCACATCAAATGCAGAACAAGGCCTTGCTCTCATATGTTCCTCCAGATCGCCCAGCAACAAGCCCAAACCTCATAGCAGCCCCTCCTAACTCCCTCTTCCTGAAACGTCCCCGGTTCCCCAGGTGTGTTTCTCCCTCGCTGCAGTGAGCGAGTAAACCTGACTTTGCTCGCCTATAGGTGTGCTCTCAATGGTCTGCCTGAGCTTCAACAGGTGCACACCTCCCCTGCAGACCCGGGACCTATGGCGGTTGGCACTGGGGACCCCTCCCACCTCCTACCAGGAATTCTCAGCTCTTCCAGTAGCTGTGGAACGAGATGACCGTGGCAGGTGGTCAGGTCACCCTGCAGGGGACACAGACCTCTGGCAAGGACTGAAGTAGACATGCGTTTTAGGAGGTCACCTCCCACCGACGCACGTGCCCACCTCCTGTGGTGAGGGGCGCACCTCAGGGGGGTTCCTAAATGCTGCTCAGATAAAGACATTCTGCCTCCAGGGCCCACTGCTCAGCACATTTTTCTGAGCATTAAAATCACTGAGAAAGAAAAATAGAAGCCCCTGAGGGGGCCACAAAGCTATTAAACTTTCAAGTCCCAGTTCTGAGCAGCCTGACAAGCGGGACGCCACCCAGCCTCATGTGTCGCAGTTATTAGTTCCAGCGTCCCCGAGCTTGGGTGAGGATCAATCATTGCTGCTGACAGTTTCCTCCAAATTAAGAGAGGCAGAGGAGACAAAGGAGGCACATCGCTGAGTTTAAACTCACAGGAAACAGCCTTTGCTGACTATACTCGTAACTTGTATCAGTGGGCCCTCAAAGTGTATGCAAACCCATTTACCCTTTGGGACCTGGGGTTCGAGACAGGGCTGACATTGGTCGTACAATGAGTATAGCAGGAGGCTTTTCATAATGTTCAGGGGTAGACATAATGCTGAATTGGTCCTGGCTGGGACACTAACTCAATGGGGAACTTCACCTCTGTGGGCCTCAGTTTCTTTGTCTACAAAATGGGTGTTATGGGCTGAACTGTGTCCCCCCCAACTCCCAATTCCTATGTTGAAGTCCTAACCCCCGGCACCTCAGAGTGTGACTGTGTTTGGAGATAGGGTCTTTAAAGAGGTAATTCAGCTAAAATGATGCCACAAGGGTGTCCTTATAAGAGGAGGAAATGTGGACACAGATGTGGAACAGGGAGAAGATGTGACGATATAGGGAGAAGATGACCTTATAGGCAGATATAAGCCCCGAAGAGAGGCCTCAGCAGAAACAACCCTACAGACATCTGGATCTCAGACATCTAGCCTCCAGGACTGCGAGCAAACAAATTTCTCCTGTTCAAGCCACTCAGTCTGTGACACGTTGTTACGACAGCCCTAGTAGACCAGTTAAGGGGGCATAACTTCTGCTCCCAGGTGACATGAACATTGCTGAGAGGATCAGATGAGATGGGAGTAGAACTTCCTGTAAAACGCACCCCCTGGCTGGTGTGGCTCAGTGGACTGAATGCCGGCCTGTGAACCAGGGGGTCGCCGGTTTGATTCCCAGTCAGGGCACATGCCTGGGTTGTGGGCCAGGTCCCCAGTAGGGGGCGCTCGAGAGGCAACCACACATTGATGTTTCTCTCCCTCTTTCTCCCTCCCTTCCCCTCTCTCTAAAAAACAACAACAACAACAATTAAAAAACCCCTCAGCATCTGAGGCTGGCAGATCATAGTGAAAAGGGTGGATAAGTGAATAAGACAGTGAATAAGACTCTCTTCACGAGTCTTATTACCCAGGCACCTGATTTTGCCAGGAGACTCAGAAGGGAGCCCATAGAACCCCCAGAGCACTTGTGCGTCTCCGGGGCTGGCTGCTGTCCGGGCAAACAACCCAGGAATTCAGGAGCCTGCCCAGGGGCTGCCCACAGGAGTCAGTGCCAGGCAGGGCTGGCCTTGGGGTGCAGATGCCACCCTGGGGGCCCTGGGTGCTCCTCGGCATCTGCAGGGGGTCTGAAACACCGCCTGGAGCAATTCACTCGGCCAGCAGGGCTCCTCAGAAACAGGCAGTGAACTCCAGAGAAGCCCCAGGAGCTTCTCTTTCTTGTCTCATTTACTCCTCCCAGCTGTTTTCACCATCATTATGCAGCTAAACAAACCTAGTACCTTAAGTTAATAATCTTCCTTTTCAGAGATGGCTGGGAGCAGCCCTGGGGAATAGGTTCTTACCTTCAGGGGGCTGGGAATGAAGACGATGAAGATGGGGCATAATTAAAGGCCAGGATGATGCCTGGAAGCTCTGGGCAACCAGAAGGAGGGGTTGGGGAGGAATGAGTGGAAAGGGGACAGGTGCTGGGGACGAGGGTGGTCTGACAAGTGTGGGTAGTTAGAAGTCAGGCGCTTTGTCTCCGACATAGCTTTGCCTCGAGTCTGCCAAAGCTGGGGGGAGGGCGCTTTCTAACTTTATTTCTTTCTCCATATTATGGCATTTCCCCTAAGACTTATTTCAATGATTATTCGCTGGTTCTTGAAATAAATAAATACAAATTACAAGTTGTTTTTCAACAGCAGGTCAGTTTGGGGATGGAGTTTTCCACTCCTTGCACACGGCTTTTCATTACCCACCGATAACAGCTGAAATCACTTCACGTTTCTGCTGAATAATGCATTTGTGACAGTCAGCACTACAAGCTCGTCTATAGCCAGATAAATGAGTCTTTATGTGCTTTTCCCCAGCCAGACGGGTGATAAACTAGGTTTCATTTTCCTAAATTGTGTCCTCCACTTCGGAGGATCAGCATAAACCCCCTGGGGGAATGCCGGGGGGGGGTGGTGGGGCCCTGTCTAACGTTCCACTTGGTTCAGCCAGTTCTTCCAATAATTCCCCATAAAGAGCCACCGCACTTGTCTAGACACTCGCACCAGCTGCCGGGATTAAGTTTTAATTTAGTTCTTCTGGAGATTGTAGCCCATTAGACCATATTGCTAACCCTATTGCTCTTTTATATGAATATTCTTTTTTTTTTTGAGACGAGACTCGAGAGTGAGTGTTCTCTCCTCTCTGTAGAAGGGACCTGGCTGGAATGTCAACTCCTGTCCCCCGCCCCCTATGTGACAAGTTACTGGCAGCAGTTTTATTTATTCATTTTTTTTTAAAGGTAAAACATCTTAGCGCTGTCAAAAAAAAAACCAAACAAACACATAGCCCAAAGTAAGCCTGCAGCTGCTCGCCCCCAGTCACCCAGCCCTCGCACTAGGAGCATGGCTACACCCCTGGCAGTGCGTCTGGAGGTTCGGCCCCCCTCCTTTTTTAAAACAACACAAGTAGCAGCAGAGCGTAGGTGCAGTTCTGCGGCCCGCTGTTTACGCAAAGGTACACACTGGTGCTAGTTCCACCTGGGTACAGGACGAGCTTCCTCGTTCCGTTCTGGCAGCAGCTGAGGGTTCTGCCGCGTGCTGTAGCTCTGTCAGGCCTTCAGGTGCTTCCCAGCATTTCACTTCTGAGATATTAAAGAAGTGGGGATTTGAAAGCAACTCTCTGCCCTCACTTCAGGGTTCCGATCGGAAACCTGAGCCGGCTGGTCCTATACACAGACCTCGAGGCCGAACCATTTGTTGGCTGCCTGAGGGGCGCCGTGACATACCGTCAGAGTAGAGAGGTGGCGGGGACAGGCAGTGACCTGGGACCGCTTGGTGCTTAGTGGTGAGAACTACAAAACTCTTGGCATAACGATACCAACCAGCCCCCCACGCTCGGGGACCGGACTAAACTCTGCCCTGGCTTCTATCAGCCCCAGGCCGTGTCCCTAGATGACCCCCCCACCCCATAATGCCTGCATGAGAAAGCGCAAGCCGCCCAGAGAATTTACTCTTTATTCCAGTGAGAGCCTGACATGAGGCCCCTGATGTCTCTTTTCTTAGGCAATTCCTTAAGGAAACTTGGAATTGTAAACCCTCCCTCTGCCCCTCTGAGATGCGAGTCTCCTGTTACCCAGGATGTTTCCTCGGGGACCCAGGAGCCCCGCCTGTGAAATGCAGACGTCTGTGCTGAAGCTCCCCTGCCCCCCAGCTCCCGGGGAGGGCATCGCACTAGCGTTGGTGGGCGTCTAGCTCCAATCTGCTCTTGTCATGATGTATGAGAAGAGTGTTTCTCCTCTCTGGATAAGCTCCAATTAGCAAACACAGATGCCTAGTCACATAAACCACCCCCCGCTTAACCTCCTTCAGATTTTTTTTTTTTTTAAGCATACCCCAGTGTTTAAAAAGCCTTTGATTCTATGCACTTGAGCTCAGTTCTGTACTCAGTCTCTCTCCCTTACTGCAGAGGCTTGAATAAAATCCGTCTTGCCAATTTTAACAAGTGTCTGGTGTAAAATTTCTCTTAGACAGTTGGGATGCCTCTGCCCCCCACGCAGACTGCCTTGCAGGTGGTCATGCCCGGTCCTGACTCCCAGCCTTTGTCCCTGCTGGGCCCTGGGCAGAAGGGCCGTCTCCTGCATGCTCTTTGTGTCTCACACGTGGTCTCCACACCCTGGTCCTTGCTTGGGACTCGCCAAGGCCTTGCTTCTTTCCTAAACCCCTGCAGCATCTGTGGGTTGGACAACTCATGGATGCATGTACAGAAACACTGTTGTTTACTTTGCTACTCATTTAATGTCTGGATCTGTAGGGCTATTCCACAAACTTTAATTGGGCATTAATTATTTTATGAATATGAAATGAAATTATGATTTCATTTTATGTAAATAACGGACCAACCCTATGAAGTAGAAGTTCTATCTTCATTGTGTTTTGAAAAGTCCAAACTTATATAAGAGGAGAGAAAGGTAAAATGGGTTCCCATATCCCACCAGCCAGCTTTCATGATCATACACTCATGGCCTATTTTATTTCACCTAAACCCCCTCAATTTTCCATTTTGCCTCAGATTATTTTGAACGAATCCTAGATATGATATTATTTCTTTTCACATATTTCAGTATGTATTGCTAAATTATAAAGAGACATTACAAAAGCATATAACTTCACAAAATTACTACACCTAGAAGTTAGTAACAATTCCCCAATGCCATTAAATACCCAGTTTATCTTTTCTCATGTTTAATCTATTTTTTAACAGTTCAGTTGAATAATGGTTCAAATAAAGTCCATGTCAAAGGGTCAATATGTCAATTTAGTCTTTTAATTTATAGTTTTCTCCATTCCATCTCTTTTTCCCCGCCTTGTAATTTTTACTTGTTGAAAAAACTGGGTTGTTTTAGTCCCATATTCCCCCGTCTGGGTTTTGCTGATTTCATCCCTGTGGTGTCAGAGCAGGAGGCGGGACCCCATCTGAGCTGAGGTTCCAAGTCCCCGACACAAGCATCCTCCATTGTCTCGTCAGACTTCACTTACAAAACACAAATGCAAACGTGAAGGTATTACAAGATGGCGACTACAGAGCCTTACACTCCAAGTTCAGAACCCTTCTGAGCACTGGGTCCTAGGGGACTGTAGCGGCCACATGCCTGTGAAGCTGACCCGGGCCCCAGTTCTTCCAAGGCTCTCACATGTACACAGTGAGTGACGAGGGAGAAGGTCCTCCCACCCCGAAGACTGGCTGCTCGGCCTCTGCACCAGGGGGGTACTGGCTGCCTGGGGGTCTAGGCCCCATGACAAGGCCCAGGAAGGCAGTGGGCCTCACTCCCTCGGGGAGGGGCATTGTTTCTGAAGTGCAGCCTACCGTTTGGGGGTGGATAAGGCTTAGGAGGGAGCTGGGTCCCTGTGGCTTTGGGCAGAGGACACCGTTAGGGGTGGCAGGAGGAAGAAGGGTTCCTGTTAAGGCCCTGAGGGTGGGGCCTCTAGCAGCAAGTCCCTTGGTCAGAGGTCCAGTCCCAGGGGACTGGTACTCTGACTTTGGATGACCTCTTTGCATGGGCCCAACATCTCAGTTTCTGAAGCCCCTTTTTGCATCTTATTTCATTTCATGCTCAAAATGACCCTGGGAGGTGTCCATGCATTTTGAAGACGGGGAAGGGAGATATGGGCAGAGGGGCTGTTGGTCCGAGCCAGTGGCAGAACCAGGATTCGGAGGGCGATCTGCCCCCGGCTGAGCATCAGTCACGTGCATGGCTCTAGGGGCCTGTAATGCCAGGAGCAGCACGGTCTTTCTAAGCTGCTAGCCACTCTGAGGCTAGCCGTGCTGCCTGGATTTCACAGGTGCATTGCATTCAGTTATTCACTCCCACAGCAGCTCTGCAAAACAGAGCTAGTGACCCTGATCCCCAAATTACAGATGAGGAAACAGGTCCAGAGAAGTTAAGCAACTGACCTAAAATCAGCTATAGGTGGCAGAGCCCACATCCCAAGCTAAGTTCCCCTGACCCCCAGTTTGTGCTCTTTCAGTCTCCTCACTGTGCAGGACAATCTGCCCTTGCCTGAGGTGGCTTACAGTGTGAAGGATGGACATGCAGATGACCATGGGACAACATGGCAACTGCCCAGTGGATGTGGGTACAGGCTGCCATGATGCCACTGAAGGATCAGGAAAGTATCACAGAGGAGCAGAGCGGGTGGTGTCGTTGGGACAGAGGGCGGGCTTCAGAAGGGCCTTGTGGACTGAGCCCAGGGTCATGGATTGTGTCCAGTCAGTGCCGAGCAGCCAGGAAGGGCTTTGGGCAGCAACACAAGGTAGTTAAATCCCACATGTCCAACAGGTCATTGTGGTGACCGGGTGGGAACATGAGGTTGGAGGGCGGGTACCAGCAAAGCCGTGTTACAGCCATGTGTTGGTGTCCAGAAAGGGGTGGGCAGGGTAAGTCAGTGTTGCAGCAGCAACAAAAGAAAAATCATGTTATTTCTCAAAATGTGTAGTATTTTCTTTAAAAAAAAAAAAGATTTTATTTATTTATTTTTAGAGAGGGGGGAAGGGAGGGAGAAAGAGAGGGAGAGAAGCATCAGTGTGTGGTTGCCTCTCACATACCCCCTACTGGGGACCTGGCCCACAACACAGGCATGTGCCCCTACTGGGAATCGAACTGGTGACCCTTTGGTTCGCAGGTTGGCACTCAATCCACTGAGCCATACCAGCCATGGGCGCAGTATTTTCTTTTGTTCTTTTTCACAGAACAGATATTGTTATGACTGGAAGGCTGAGCTGTGTGATAGAGAAATAACTCCATTTTACAGGTTCTTTAACTGTATCTCGAAGTCCTTGTTTAAACAAAAAAGAAGAAAGAGAGAACTCTGTATTCATCCCTAGGATCTCAGTTATAGTCACTTAAGAGGGAAGTGACCTTCACTTCGGATTCTGATGGTGTGTGACAGGGTGAACATCTTGGTGTCTGGCCTTCTCTCCTGCGGCATGGGGGCCACACTGCTCTCCCTGGACAGTGTCCAGTCTGTGGTCCACCTCAAGGCAGGAACTACGTAACTTATTGATCCACGGATTTGCTGGATGATCCGTGGCATCATTACACACATTTTTTAGGTGAGGAAACTGAGGCTCAGAGAGGTCGAGTAAGTTGTCCACGCCCCTGTGCCTAGCTGGAGCCAGACCAAGCCTCTGTCTGCTGAGGTCTGTGGCCATGCTTTTCGGCCTAGAGGCTGGGCTGCCTGACTTCTCATGAAAAATCTGTGTGGCTCCAGAGTACAGGAAATTGTCCTGCAGGTCCTGAAATATTGGCCCATCTAGCGATGTTCCGGTGGTTTACAGGACCAATGTTTGGAACCAGAGCTGCTGTAGCGAATCGTGGAGGAGTGGCTGCCTTGGATTTGGCGGCTTTAAGGCCCGGGCTGTTCCCCGCCGGCCCTCCCTCTTCCCAGCTGGATGTGAGCAGAGCTGCGGCTCCAGGGCAAAGCAGAAAGGACAGTGTGGTCCTGTGCTGCCAGCTGGGCACTGAGTGACAGTGAAGCAGCGGCACCCTGGGATGAAATGGATGGCCGGAGGGCAAGTGGGGAGCCTCTGAGTGTGTCTGCTCGGCTTCACCCAGCCACACACAAATGAAGGTCCGTGACCTTGTCTTGGGGGGGCTGTGTGCTGAGCCCCAGGGAAGAGGGGTCTGAGGTGCAGGCCCTGGCTGGGCGAGAGGCTGCTTTAGCCCTAAGGGACCCCAAGGCCAGCACGGTTGGCAGGGGGCGGGGAGAAGGCAGCCACCCACAAAGAGACGGAAGAGCTGTGCCGTGCTGCCTGGAGGCCCGGCGTTGGCGCCCCCGGCTGCAGGCCAACATGATGGATGCGCTGGGAGCTCTGCGGAAACCTCCCTGGAGGGCAGGTCCTGACCAAGCAAGGGAGAAACGGGAAACCTCTGCGTCCTGCCCTGTCCAGTAAGATAGCCACTACCATGTGTGGCCATTTAAAGGAACACAAACTAAATGAAATACAAAATTTCAATCCTTCATTCTCATTAGCCACATTTCGAGTGCTCAATGGCTGTGTGTGGCTGGTGGCTACCAGGAAGGGCCGTGTGGATATAGGACATTTCCACCCTTGCAAAACGTTCTATTGGAAGGTAAATGATCTCGTTGCTATTTTTTATATTGATTACATGTTGAAGTCACACTTAAAATATGATGAGTTAAATAAGATATAATACAATAGTAACTTCATCTATTTCTTTTTCCTTTTTTCCCCCTTACTATGAGTAATAGAAACTTGTAAACCATCTATGTGGCTCATATCTCTACTGGACAGTGAGGTTATAGATACCAGAACAAACCTCCGCTCGTTCATTGTTTTTAACGTTACATCCATTCGATGTTATTCCATTTGATGATGGCTGTAAAAGCCCTTTCTTAGCACAAAGGTCACAGAGGCAGCCCAAGGTAGTGGGACAAATGTGAGCTTTGGAGCCAGAAAAATTCAGGCTTAAATCTCAGCTCCATCTCCCTACTCGCTGCCTAATCTTGGCCAAATAACTTAACTTGGTGCCTCAGTTTTCTCATCTGAAAAATGCAATCAGGGAATGAACTGTTGCGTAGCACTGCTCTAAACATGGAGGAGACGGTGCGTGTCGGGGGACCCACGTGGGTCTGGCCCCCAGAACACCTCCGTCACTGGTAGTCGTTACTGCTGTTATTACTGTCAGTATATTTTGCATGAAAGTGGAAGGGGTTATAATCAGTGTCTCTGGCCTCAGACCACTCATTCCCCTGCCCCCTGTCTCAGTCTGCTTGTTCTCTGATAATGACCTCCGGGACATGGTGCAACAGGCACCTTCAGCATCCCCTCCTCGCCCTCTGCACGGCCCGGGCACTCACCTGCTGGCAGCTGCTGGCCCAGGAGGCCCTGAGGGCGCCCCAGTTCTGGCAGCGCCTGGCCTTGCTCTCCAGGTGCATCCGCAGCTGTGCCTCCAGCTCCTGGTTGACTTGCTCAAGGGCATGCACCTTGGCCATGTACTCTGCCAGGCAGTCCCCCAGGTCTTCAACGGCACCGAGGTCCCTCTCCAGGCCTGGAGCAGGTGCCGTGGCCAGGCCTGAGCTCTGCAGCCCCTGCAGAAAGACAGTGCTGATGCCCAAGGCTCGGCGGGTCACTCGGGAAACAAGGCCACCAGTGTACCCACTGGGTGCCATCCCTACATAGACCCTGGGGACTCGGACAAGGCCACCTATGGCATTGGTCCTGGAGGCTGGGGGGCTATCCAGGGTGGATGACTGTGTTCCCCTGAAGGACGCCCTGTGCCTCTGGAGGGGCATGCCGGCATCGGTGGGGGCATCCACCACCACCTGCCTTGAGCTCATCACGGCTTCTGCCTGTGCTGTGCCTAGTGGTTTTACAGAGTCCAGCGGCTTTTTGTTTCCAGCCCCAGTGCCCCTGTGGCCTGGTCATGGGCCTCTCTGGAAAGCTCCCCTGTACCCGGGGCTGCTTTGTTTGCTGTTTCCCACGAGTTTCCATTATTCACTGAGCCGAAGGGAACAGGGCCTTGTCCAGGGCTGCGTGCAGAGAGGCACCCGTGCATTCCCCGCAGGGTCACGTGCCCGACTTCCCAGAGCTTTCTGCTGGTGGTGGGGAAGGCTGGAGGGGTGGTTCATCTGGGTCTGTGTATTTTACTACCTAAGAGAGGGCAAGGCAGGTGTTAAGCAGCCCCGTTTCACAGATGAGTAAACTGGGGGGTCATGTCCCAAGTGCAGTGAGCGGCTGAGCCAGGACTCAGTCCTTGTAGGTGTTCCCAGGGCCGATTTCAGGGTTTTCTATATCCTTACATGTGCCGCGTGTGCGAATGTGTGCCCACATGTCCTGCCAGGTAACAAAGAGGATGGAAACAGATGTAAACCAGCCATGGCAGGAGGCAGCCCCGAGGTCTCAAGAGAAACAAACCAAGCCTGTTGCTTCCTTTGTCCCGCTCCCCACACCCCCTCAGTCCTGGCAGCAGCCTCAGGCCCATTTCTAGCATCTTTTCCCCCCGAGGAAGCCGCCATTCATCAGCCGCGCGACCTCGGCCACATTGCTTTGCCTCTCCAGACCTTATTTTCCATGCGCTGGCCTGGGCTCTACCTCTCCAGGGACCTTGGGTAAATTCAGGTCCCACACATGTGGAGCACCTATTATACTCTAGCTCTTCCCTATACATCTCTTTGCCCATCTGCCAGAAAATTAATAGAGAGAAGGTTTTTCAGTAAGCTCTTTAAGGGTGCTCCAAGTCAGGATTCAACGACACTCCTTGGATTTTGATTCCTGTCCTCAGAATCCACTAAAGCATGTTGGCATGGCTCTCCCGGCTCAGAAAGGATCTCCCAGCCCCCTGGGTGACCAAATGGACCGAAAAACCACTGCCCTAAGTTTTACCCTAGAGAAAACAAGTAACCCAAACCCAGAGGCCAGATATTTATTCCAGATCCTTCGATGTGGGAACACACATCTCTAGGGGGAGTAGGGACAGGAAAGCGACTTCTAGCGCATGCCAAGTCCTTCCCAGTGCTGGGCACGGTTTCCGTACTGTATTGCATTGGGTTCTCAGTTCAACCATAGGAGGCAGACACGAGGCTGACTGGTCCTGCCATTCTGGCTGTTCATGGCACAGCTCCAAAAATATTATCACGTGTCCTATGACTGGCTAGTGTCCCCTTATGTGATGAGGACCCTGCCAGCTACAGTGACTTACCCAAGGCCCCATGTTCAGAAAGTAGCTGAGGTGGGATGAGAAGGACTCTTCTGACTCCTGATCCAGTGACTTATCTAGGACCCCCTGTCTCCCACTGCCAAGAGCAGGGTATCTACCCAAGGGCACACAGCAGAGTTAAAAACCCTGGTCACCTACTGGAATATTCCATGTGCTCTTCCTTGATTAGGACACCACAACTCTTGTTTTCCCCCTTCTACTTTGTCTTTTTGAGATGACATGGAAGATACTTTATAAATATCCATGTTGGTTATATGACTAACAGGTTAAGAAACAACTTGATCAAGTAAAGACTGGCAGTGTCCTGTGTTTATTTAGACGTGGTGTTCTTCCTGTGAACTCCGCCTCTGGCACACCCTGCAGGGCCCATGGCGCCCATGAGACAGTTACAACAACATGCTAAGACAGACGATGCTGCCTGGGTCCCGAGTTTCAGGAGGTTTCTACCATTCAAGGCTAAATGAAGGGTTCAAGCTACCAAGCTGCCTGCAAAAGTTGCCTAGGTACTGTTATCCTCTGTAGAATGGTAACAGTCACGGCCAGGTTAACTTCAGATTTCTCTGATGCTTTGCTATTTACAGTGAAACGCTGAGCTCTGGGAGCGGGGGAGGGGTTAGGTTGAGGAGGGGATGTAACACAGTTGACACCAGTGGGTCCAAAGACCTGAAGATGAATGACTCTCTTTTGGAGAAATCATAAACATGTTTTAAAGGATTTGTCTTATCAAATAATAAATTGCTAATCCTATTAGTGTATCATTCACATAAGACCTAATTTACAGTTAAAGGAGATTAAAAATTCAGATGGATGTTAGGTGGTGTTGGTACTAAAGGAAGACTTAAAAGTTATTTTAAAAAATGGAAAGAATGCAAAATGTATTAGCAACTTAATCCTCTGGCTAATAAAATAAGTTTATTTATATATACATGGTAGCTGAATTCTGTTGATAAGGAAAAATAAGTCATACATCCACATATGTATATATAACATATGTATCTTTGATTACATATATTATATATAAATTTTACTTTACAAACAGATTTCTTTCTATATATATACACACACACATTGATATATTAAATGCAATAGCTAACAGAAACAGTATGATAAAGATAAAATGTCAGACAGCAGCACTGGAAAATGAATCTCAGAGCAACATTTAACCTGCTTTTTTGTGGTTTGAAGAGTATTTAAAGAGAGACAACCAGCAAACTCATGTTAAATACGTTCATACAACACTGAGAACACACATTTTTGAAGGCCATCTTTTTTTTTTTAAAGAAAATGTAGGAAGAAAGAAGTCATGGTAAAAAGACCACAGCAACAACATAAACATATGAATCAACATTCAAGTTCAATTCCCAATCTGACTATAAGAACATCTATATTCAAAATATATACTATCAAACTATTTTTATTTTAGAGAAAGGAAGTGTCAAAGCAGTTAGTTATCTTCTGTCCCAGCCACTATCTACCGGGGAACAAATGGAGAAGCAGCCGTCTCTGGAAGCCCCTCTTGTCTCTGAGGGTCTGACCCCTGCTAGCCGAGCTGGACGCAGCCTGGGTGGTGGGGGAGGGAGGCCGCCGGCCAACGTGGGGAGCGGTGCAGGGGGCCGGAAATGAGAGCTAGGCGGCGAGTCCTTCTGCCGGCCCCCACGCGGGTCTGCAGTGCTCACAGGGATATCATGGTTCTTCTCCCAAGTGATTGCGTTGGCAATCTTGTTTCTATAGGATTGCGGGAGGACGACTTAGAAGACAGCCCCACACTTCGAGGCTTCTTACATGAACATATTCCTCAGGGGCACAATCTGATGGCCTTTTAAGACAGCAAGGCTGAACCCCCCTAAACACGTGTTCCTTGAAGGGCAAGTATCCTCAAGCTCGCGGCAGGGTCCCCAACGAAACCCTCTCCAGAGAAAGGCACGAATGTTGAATGCAGATGTGGGTGTTGCAGAGGACGCAGGCGTGCGCTTAGAGGGGAGCCTGTCTTCCCCAGGGAAAGGCAGTCCCGCGGTCAGCACAGCGAAGGTCTGGCTGCGTGATGTTAGGGGGCGTGGCCTTAAGATGTCCGGTGAACTTCATGGATTGCCGAGGGCTGCCGCTCCTGCCGGGCTGCCCAGATGGAGTTCCCCTCGACAGTCACGGTGCCAGTGTGAGGCTTCAGGGCACTCTTTGCTGGGGAGGTGACATGTCCCCTTTCCTGCTTTAGTGCGTAAATCTGCTGTCCTCTTCCCCCCGGTGGCCCTTCACCAGTGTGCATAAGTAGGTGGGGGGGCAGGGGATCACATGGAATCAAGAGGAACCTGAGCTTCAAGAATCACTCAAGGGCAGTGCATGTGACATCCCCTCACCTGCCTGGGGCTGCTGGGGTCCCCAAGTGCTCAGACAGTTATTAAGAGAAGTGATCAATGCAACTGCTTTGCTTAGAAATACCTTTATTTTATAAAGCCACGGATCGTTCTGTAAAGTTTTTTTTGTTTTTAAACCACACTTATAAAAAAGATGTTGACAATTCTTAGGAAAAAAAAGCTGACATGTTTCTCTTTAAGTCAGGGTTACACAAAGATTATATTTATAATATATGTTTGTATATTTATAATTTAGAGACAAAAGGTAGGGAACGGCAAAGCGAGGGCTGCTGCAGTTAGATCTCTGATACCTGATCATTCCCCACAAACAGGGTTTCTTGGCAGAAGGGGTTAACAAGGACCATCCCAGTGTCCCTGTAGTCACCATTGGCTGGGGAGCGGGGCTCCGAGAGCTGGTCCTGGGGAGAGAAAGGGAGGAGATGGTGTTAGCTGGGAGGGTTTAAGAGGTGGCCATTTTTTTTAATAATTAAAAAGAAATCTTCATCTGAGGATATATTTATTGATTTTAGAGAGAGAGGAAGGGAGAGAGAGAGAGAGAGGGAATCATCGATGTGGCTCTGAGAGAAGCATCAGTCAGTTGCCTTCCATACCCGTCCCAACCGGGGATCGAACCTGAAACCTTCTGGTGCACTGGAAGGTGTTCCAACCAACCGAGCCACGCGGCCAGGGCATGAGGTGGCCATTCTTAAAGAAATGGACCCACAGGGACAATTATTTACACATGGGGTTGCTCGGCAAACATTTTTCATCTTTTTCACTCCCAATGCTGAGGAGCAGAGCCCTCTCTGCTTTTTTCAGGATTTTATAGCAGCCTCCCAAAACAGAGTTCCTGCTCCCTCAGTCACCCACACCTCAGCTTCCCAGAGATGGGAGTGGTCTCTTGGTCAAAGTCCGAGGGCTCACCATGCCTGACACGCACACTGTGTGGCTCACTGCCTTAACAGGCAAACCGTGGTCCACTTGGGCCCCAGACTCTCCTTCCTGACCCACTCAACAGACCTCTGGGAGGCTTTGCTGCTTCTCCTCCGACACAGCCCACACTTGCCCACCTCTTTCCTCTCCTGCCACCCCTAGGCTGGAGCCTCCAAGGGCTCCTTCCTCCTCTCCTGAATCCTCCCAGAGCCTGGTCGGAGTCCTCGCCCCATTTCTTGCAGCACTAGATGTGAAGGTGAGGGGAGCTGAATCTCTGTGATGGCACGACAGGTCGTAAGGGAAAAACTCAGTCTGTCTGCAGTTTTTTTGCACCCCGTCTTGGAATCTGGGCCCCTTGAGAGCCAGCTCTCATCTTCATAGTCCCCAGGGTGCCTGCCACAAAACAGGTCCTCAGGGAATATTTGTTGACGTGTTCCTGGAAACTCAAAGTCCCCAGAACAGTGATTCCAAAACTTCAACATGTAGACAGCCCCCAGGGATTCTGGTTAAAATGCAGATCCTGACTCGGCAGGGCTGGGCAGGGCCTGCCGCCTCAGGGTGCGCTGCTGCTGGTCAGTGGACTACGCTTTGAGGAGATGGGCAGACGTCACTGCTCTCTTTGGAGCCTGTGACTTCCCCAGCAGTGAGGCCAGCCCTTCCAGGGGGCAGCCCCTGGTTGGGAGCTCATTACCTCAGAGGTTTCAAGAGATTGGATCTCTCTAGGTAGCTCCACAGCGTGCTTGTTGAAGTAGTCCATGGTGATGGCATTGTTCCAGTAGCTCAGGTTGTTCTCCGGGTTGGCTGTCTTCTTCTTCCTCCTCAGGCAGCACACTGTCAGCAAGACGGCTGTGGAGAGAACCCGAGTTAGAGTGGGGCAGGGAGGCGACTGCGCGGAGCCGGCATTCCTGAGCGACTGACGCCAGTCTCCAGGAGCAGCTGGGGTGGTCACACATTCAGCCACTCACCGCATTCATTCATCTACTTGTTTGTTCATTCAACAAATACCTATCTATGCTGAGTGCCTTGTGCCAGGTGCTGCGGTGAAAGAAAGGGTGCCCTGCCTTCATAAACCTCCCTTCTAGTGTGTGTGTGCGGAGGGGCTCAGCCAATACATACCTAACAGACAAAATGAATACATAAGGTAAACTCAGCTAGTGATACCTGTTCAGAGAAAATAAAACAGCATGAAGTGAGAGAGACAGTGGAGGTGCGTTGGGGGAGAGTGTTTTAGGGCCATCGCGGAAGGTTTCCCTGAGGAGGTGACCTTGGAGTTAAGAACAGAATGGGGAGGAGCTAGTCTCGGGCAGAACAGGGGCAGTGTGCTTCAGGTGGAGAAAACAGCACATGCAGAGGCCTGGGGTGGGGACGAGCTTGCTGCAAAAAAAAGTGGCGTGGCTGGTGTTGGGTGAGCGTGAAGGAGTGAGAGAGAAGAGGAGGCTGGAGCGGCGTTCAGAGGCTGTATCCATAGGGCTGGAGCGAGAGGCTCTGATGTGATTTCAGTGATCCGTGGGTAGTGCCGCGCCTGGAGCCTGCTCACTTGGTGGCGGGATGAGCGCTTGGCTGCAGAGAGCGGCAGCGCGTGTGCTGAGTAGCTCTGCTGGACTGACGAGTAGGTAGGTGGCAGAAAGAGGGGCAGAGCCAAATCGGCCCCGATTCCCGCAGGAGGCCTTCACGGCAGAGGCTCATGGCGCAGAATCCCTGGGCACAGGTCTCGGGCCTGATTACAAAGCTGCTTGGGCGTCATCGATGTCACCATCATAAAAAAAAAAAAGCCACTAACAGTTATGCAGTGTATGTGCCAAGCAGGGTTCCAAGCACTTTATAAATATTAATTCGTTTAATTCTTGACTTAACTCCATGAGGTCAATACTGTTGGGGTCTCCCATGTTACAGACAGGAAAGCTAAGACTCAGAGAGTGAAGTGATTTGCCTAAGAACAAACCCTGCCATCTGGACTCCAACGTCTGTGCTTTAACCACCCGTGATTCCGCCTCACACCGACATGCTGAAGGCCAAGGCAGCAGCCCACACTGCACAGACGGGTCCGATCGGGGCTCCGCGCGGCTTGGCGTGCGGCCTCTCTGTTCTGTCTGAGCCTCATGGGGCCCCGGGGAGGAAGGAATATGTTTGGATGTTGCTGATGAACCACATGTGGACTGAGTGACTTGGGCCAACAGGGAAGTCCTGGCCAGGCTCATGCAGTGGAGCAGGTGAGGCAATGACAAGGGTGACAGGATCCCTCTTGGGGAGAAGCCAGTAAATGAAGACTGGGCAACTCCTGTCCAGGCTCGCCATCACCAGAGCCTGTAAGGGGGCTGAAACTCCAGACCAGGGGGAGGCAGGGCAGCACCCAACACCCTGGAGGAGCCAACCACCTGTGCTGGGGACAGAGGGTCCCAAGCTGAGCCATCCGCAGAGGCTGGCACCCTGATAGCAATGGCCACCAGGGGGCAGCAGAGGGCCGCCTCTGCCCACAGCAGCCCGTGTGGCCGGCACCAGGGGGCGTGTGCGTGCCAGGTGTGGGGTGGCTGCAAAAGCGGGCCCCACATAGGCTGAGACTTCAGGGTCCACAGCCCGGGCCTCTGTGGGAGGAGTTCTCCCTGATGGAGGAATCCTGTAGCCCTCTTCCCAGCGGGGCATCTCAACCTGAGCGAGCCTCCTCCCGACAAAGTCAAGAGGCCTGGCAAGTTTCCATTTCATTCAATCTGCTTTGATCAAAAAGACTTCTGATTTGCTCACCATTCTTTCAGGTCTCTTTAAAAAGTTTTACAAATATAAAGGAAATTTCTGAATGTTTGAGCTATAAGGAATTTTAGACTGGCTGGTATAAACTTTTTCGAATTTTGTGAGTCTCCCCCTCCTTTTCTCCTCTTCTTCCTTCAGCTGCTAAAGGAGGTGCGGGTGGGGGCAGCTGCAGAACCCAGCCTGCAACTCTGCTAATTTAGGGCACCTCCTTACTCCGCAGATGACAAGGCTATGGTCCAACGCGCCTGGCTGACTCACCATAGGTCACAGGTGTGAATGGCAAGGCTGGGGCAAGTCCCCAGGTACCGTCTCCCCATTTTTGGTGCCTTTATTCTTCACTGTCACTGCCTTTGCACCCTGCACCTGGACCTGGGGTGGTGCAACAGCCTGGGGAGTCTGTGCTGGTGAAACAGCAGCCATAAGCGGGGCTTAGGCTGCCGTGAAGCCATGCTGTGAACCCGGGCTCGCACCTGTCGCAAAATCTAGGTCCCCGGTTCCTCCTGCCCCTCAGGCCTGCGCTCCCTCTAAGTCCACTCTGCCCTGGCTCTGAATTCAGGGTCTGTTTAGGACCCAGGACCAGGATCCCATGGGAAGGGTTGGCACTCTTGTGGGATGGCCTGAGGGTTGGAACAAGGAGTTCTGTTCCTAGCTCTTTCTCCCTCACGTGTTATCAGTGCTCGGTCCTGATGACATTTCTCTCAGAAGTTCCCAGTGCCTCTCGGGCCATTTCACTGACATACGAGAAGCTGGCCTGGCTACAGAAGGAGCAGGGGCTTGGAGTCCAAAAGACCTGGGTTCAAGTCTGCCTCTGCCACGTGTTACACTAGGTAAGTCACGTCATCAAGCTAATTACTGTGGACTTCGCAGGTTTGTAAGAAAAGTTAGACCATGAATGCAAAATGTTTCATGCACCGAGGTACAAGAAATAGGTGCTTAATTAATGAGGGTCTTCTTGTTCTCCCAGCATCCTCCACAAGAGAGATCTAGAAAGAAAAACTGGGCTGCATGACTGTCGGGTGGCGCAAGGCCAAGGCTCTGCCTGTGCTTTCGAACTTTTATTACTGCAGTGGCCTGACCTTCCACCCAAGAAAGGAAAGCACTGCTCGGACTTATATGGGGTCTCCAACATACTCCCCGTGCCGACCTAGGTGTCTCACAGTCCAATTGAACCCACGAAGGGACTGTCTGCGGAAGGTACCATTGCTCTTCCCATTTCCAGAAGAGGCTCATGGACGTTGACAAAACTGATCCTGCTCACCCAGCTAATTACCGGAACGCGAGCCCATGTGACTGTGACCCTCAGGCTCACACTTGCTCTCTCATATCGTCCTGGACACTGGAGGGAACGTGGCTAAGTCACGTGAGGCACTTTGTCAACTACACGGCTCTAGACAAACACAAAGTGTGAGCCGTCCCTGTTCCAATTTAGTTAAGAGCTTCAGCTGCTCTGTTTCTCCAAAGGCAACAGCTGCCAAGACCTCAGTGCAGCTCAGGGAGGCCTCTATGCCCTCAAGTGTTAAAACAGGAGTGAGAGTGGAGCAAGTTTTCTCCGCTTCTTAGGCATGTCTGTGGGGACCCGTCCAGAACTTGTCGGGTGTGTGGCAGGAAGGAGGAGGGCTACTGATTTCAAGAAGGAGCCCTGGGGCCTCTGTTGACATTTCTGGGAGAGCCTTGATTCCAGGGGTGGACTCATTGTGTGACAGGAAATGGAAATACAATCCTACAGGCTCCCCGAGGATTCAACCTTTTCAAACACTTGGTGAAAACACTCTCTCCACAGCCTGTTGGAGAATGCACAGCAAACCCTGGCAACAGTAACATGGATAATAACAATGGCCACACGACCACTGCCGTTTGCTCAGCACCTTCTCCACGGCATTGTCCCTGGCATTTGAGTGGGGCTTTGGAGTGGGTGCCGCAGCTGTGAAGATGCTTTGCTCAGACCTCCTGCCGCGGGGACCATGGCTCAGGGACAGCCCCAGCTGCCGCCCTCTGGACCCAGCACCATGACTGGGCCAGGGCCACATGTCCCGGGCTGCTCTTGGCCATGACTGACGGTAGCAGGGGCACCAGTGCAGGTCTGCTCCTGCAGGACAGGGGACTCCCCGATAGCCCCGCCAGAAACCCCCTCGAAGCTGCACTGCAGTCCCAGAGTCTTCCTGCCCGGCCCCCCTCCCTCCTGCACTGCAGCCGGAGGTGCTCCCAGCCTACTGCAGCCCCTTCCTGCATGTGCATCACAGGTATTTCCCCAGTAAGCCTCCACAGGCTTAATCCTGTCTTGGCGCCTGCCTCCCGAAGGCCTCGAACTAACACATGAGCACTAGCCCTATTTTTACAGGTGAGAAGACATTGGGTCAATGGCTAAATAATCCGTCTGAGTCTCACAGGCTCCACATGGGGAGCTGGGATGAAGTCCAGGTATGTTTGGTCCCCAGGCCAAGCCTTCCTGTCACACCGGGCCTCCTCTCTAGAAAGCCATGCAGGTTTAAAGTTAGGAAAAGTTAGAGAGGACAGGGGCCCTCACATTTTTCAGGGTGGCCCCTTCATTTTGTACATGAGGGACCTGAGACCCTCGAGGGATGGATGGGTCAGGAGTGCCAAACTGAGGGGCGAGCCAGGCAGTGGGCAATCGCTTCCCTCCCTGGAGGCTGAGGCAGGAGGACCACGGGAGCCTCAGTATGGAAGGAGGCCAGGCTGGACCCAAGGCCATGGGCCTGGGGCACCCAGGTCTGGGACCTACTATCCGACTCCCCATCCTGGTCCATGGGAATATGCCTGAAGAAGCCCAAGGTCCCCCTCAGGGCGTGCTGGTTGGGAAGCGCAGAGAAGAGCCGTGAGAGCCTGGGCATGATCCTGGTCCACCTGAGGTGGCACACCCTGGACAGCACTACATTGTCCCAAGGCTGCTCCCTGAACCTCCCTCAGCTGGTTCCTAAGTCCTAGGGAGACAAACCTTCGGTTTACACTTCCTGCTCGTCCCAATCTCTTTTACTTTTTTCACCGGGAAGAGTAGTTCTGGCCCAAGTTTTCTTATATAGTTACAGTCATTTCAGGCCTGTGAGTAAAAGGTACATAGACATTCAGGTTTGACTACCATTCACAGAACAACTGATAGAGCTGAGGGCCGTGTGGTGCACACGAACGTGGCATTTCTCCGAATGCGGCCCTGACGCGCTAGCGACGTTTACCGTATGTGTGGACGGAAGCCTGACGCGCTGGGCGAGGTGCACACGGCCCTCACAGGCCAGCGGGAGGGGCCGCTCTGCTTCGGTCAGGCTCCAGGTGGGCTGGGGACAAAACGCATGCGCGCTGGCTCGGTTTCTCGTTCTCACCTCCTGTAGAGCCCCCTACCTTCCCAGGGAGGCTGGGCGAAGACATTCTCAAGACCGGGTGTGGCCTGTGCAGGAAGGCCAGGGAGTGTGGTACGGACACAAGGCTGCCTGCCTGGTGAGATCCCAGGGCGCTGCTGGTGGTGAGGGAGGGCCAGCGACTCAGGGCCAGACCCAGGGGCTCTAGTAGGAGGTGGTGGGCTCTGAGTGTCCTGGTGGTGGCAGCAGAGACCAGCTCAGGGGCCACGTGGCTCCCCTGCCCCAGCCAAATGTGGCCCGTATCCAGTCAGTTTCACCCCTCAGCCATCTGAAACCCTGTGTGGCTGTCTCTGGCCTGGCTTAGGGGACAAAGCACTCCTCAGTCCCGGCGCATACATCCTTCGGCCGTTGGGCGGGGCCCACGGGGACCACCTGCTGGCCCGCAGTCCCGGCCAGGTGGAGGCTGGCTTCCGGTGGCTTAAGAAAAGCAGGGCCAGGTCCTGTCTGAAAAGCCAGGTGTGGGTAAACCTATGCATGCAGTTTACTACCATCCAGACTGGCCGAACTATCTGGCAAAATGGCAAAGGAGGAGGCCCTTCTTTGAGGGCTGTAGAGTGTGCTTTAGGATACATGTCACTGCTGAGAAGGTATGAGACGGGCGTCTTTAGACCTGGAAGAGGTGTGCTCCCCTGAGGACCAGCGTGGGACAGAGCTAGAAAACCGTCTGGATGCTCCCCTGAGCTTTGAAAGAGCACAGGGTTCTGCAGCTGGACAAGTATTCTGTCTTGATGTTCCTCTCCTCTGGGCCTTCACAGGGGTAACGATGACCCTACAGAGGTCGGGGCCACGACTGAGGCCAGGGAGCTGTATGTGCAGGCAGCCAGGGCCCTTGGTGCCTGAGGGCAGTGGAAATGCAGGACAGACACCAAGGGAAGCGGGGCCCGAGGTTCCCAGGGGCTGCAAGAATCCGCTTTGAACAAAGGTTTGCATCATCCTTTACGAAGGCCATCACTGCCAGAAGCCTTCTCGAGGCGCGGGTCCCAGCTGCGTCCTCGCTTTGGTCCTGGCCGACATTACTGTGCAGGGCTTAGGCAGCTCAGGGGCTTTCTGGCTTTGCAGGAGGATCTGACCTGATCTCAAGCTCACACACAGCAAGAGCTGGGATCGCTTTTTTGGAACTGCAAAACCCACGTGTGGCCTGTAGGGGGCAAAGGCTAGCTCTACTCTGCACCGTCCAAGCCAAGAAAAGAGGAAGCCCAGGTGGGCAGAGGGCTCCGGGAGTGCGGGAGCCACATCACACGTCTCAGGCTCCTTGGGCTTGACCCGGTGCCTGGCGCACAGTGGGCACTCAGGAAGAGCTGGGTTCGATCAGACAGATTCTACCATCAGAGCCAGGCTGACTCTTGCATGACTGGGGCCCCGGGCAAGTCACTGCACCTGGTGACTTACTTCCCACCTGTAACGTGTGTTCCTTGCACAGTGTATTTACTTGTTTCTGTCTTTATTTTATCTCTCTGGCTAGTCTGTTTTAAGGGTGCGATGATTAGAAATAATGGGAACTCACTTTGTAAACGAGAGCCTCTAGACACATGTAAAAAATGGAAAATTAGAAAGCTGTCTCTAATGTGGTTCCTTCTCTAATATGACCATTATTATTATTTATTGGCTATCAGTGCACTGTGTTCTCATTATCATTCTTCTGCTTTAGAAGTGGGCAATCACAGTCTTAAGAACACACGTGTTTCCAGGAGAGACGATAGAGCCGCCTAATGAAAGAAGAACACAGGCAGTCTGCAAACACCCCCACTTTCCCCTGCACTGGGTCCCGGCGCGGAAGCAGGCCGCCTGGCCCCACGGGGAGAGCCTACGCCGCTTATCCACGAGGGGACAGGGTGCTGGGAGAGGCGGCTCCGGGAGAGGGCCCGGGATCTAGGTTAAGAGGATCTCGTTGGAGTACAATGCCAAGCAGACACCGTGATCCTGTTAAAGATGTGTACCTCCTTTCCTGGTGTTCAAACAACCTGTAAAGTTTCTGGGGCTTCGTTTCTTTAGAGGACCAGGTGAGTCCGTGGGGCGACACAACAGTCAGCACGGCCAATGAGGTTGATGCCAGTGTGTGCTGCCTGAGTGGGGCCAACGGGGCCGGGCATGTGCAATGCTGCCCTCTCCCTTCTGGGAGCAAGGACAGACTGGCGGCCACCCAGAGGGGCAGGGGGCAGGCGGCAGGCCAGGGCAGTTTAGCTCTGTGAAGACACTTGCGGGAACAGAGACAAGCAGCTTGGAAAAAGGGGCGGCTGACCTTGAGAGAACCTCTGCAAACATCTCAGGGGCTGGCAGACTGACTGGCTGGTTTTGCGTAGCTTCAGAGGGCACGGCTTAGGCCCATCAGGGAAAATTATGAGGAGGCCAATGTCAGGCCCCCAACAGAATTGGGGAACCACCTGAGGGAGGACGGGCTGTCCAATGAGTGAGGAGCACAGCTTCAGAGGCTGGGTGATAACTGCGTGGGGGTGCGGTGGGGCTGAGACCAGTGAGGATTCCTGTGAGGTTGTGGAGACAGTCTAAGAGTCTAGGATCAAGTACCTGGGGAAGATGGAAAGGGAGCCCTAAGGTGCTGAGGGATTACGTCAGGTTCTTTATGGAGACATCAGGGAGACAGCCTCCCGACTCCTCATTAAAGGAGTGACAGGCAGCAGCAAGGAGGTGCTGGTCGCCTGGGGAAAGCCCTTCTCCACCAATACCAGTGGAAGCAAAAGCTAGCGATGAGGCCCACGCTGCATGCAGCTCACACCGCCTGGGAATGAATGAAACGGGGGGAAGAGGGAGAGAACAGCTAAATTCGCAGGTAATTCTGAAGCCTCAATTTAGGTACAAGAACTATGTTTTTGCCAAGGCTAACAGAACTTCCTGCAAGATCAAAGCTTCCTCTTCTCTTCTTTCTTAGGGGAAGTTGGGGGGAAAGATGAGGGAGGAGGGGAAGACAGGAAGGAAGAGGGAACACTGTAGGAGAGGAAGGAGAGGGCTGTGCTGTAAATGTGCAAGTGCTGACTGTCACCCAGGTGCCTTGCCGCCCTGTCGCTATAGGCATGGGCAGATACTCTGAGGGCAGGGTGGCGTCGAGACTACAGTTCTGGGCTGGGAGACAGGCGCTTTGGGCTCTCATCCCAGGCCCGCCTCTGACTAACTCTGGGGCCTTGAGAGCCACGTCGCCTCTCCAGCTTGGTATTTCTGCCCGCAAAATGCAGGGCTACACTGGACCACCTGCAAACCCTCCCCGGCTCCTGGGAGCTGTGCCGTTATGTCCAGTGGGCACCTGAGCTGTGGCCTGGCAGAGCCGAGGACCAAGGGCAGGGAAAACCTGTGTTTTTGGTTCTGCCACCTTGTTCCCTGGGATTCTGAAAAATTTTGCAGCCCAGTTGGTGGGGACTGTCCAACTCTGGAGCAAAGGGATTCTGGGGACGGACAAACCGACGTGGTGGAGAGGAAGGAGGGGAGGGCGGCGTGAGGGCGGGCGGGGCACTTACAGCAGGAGGAGATGGGCACGCTGATGGCCAGGATCACCCAGGCAATGTCCATCTTGCTCAGGCAGATGGTGGCTCTGTGCTGGGGTTTGTTCCCTTCGGCCACATGGGAGATATTCCCTGCCGTTCCGGGCTGCCAGGTCCCTGCAGGGACCAGGCGGTTGAGGAAGTTTCCTGTGGCTGTGGACACCATTGTGGAGAGAGGACTGGGTACCCTGTCGGTCATGGTGGGGGCGGCCACAGCCTCCTCCGCGGCTCGGGAAACAGTGCTTTCCGAGGCCCCGGGGGGGCGGGCCGGGGCCTGCGGGGCTGAGGACGTTGTTGAGGGTGCTCCCTGAGGACTCCCCTTGGAAGGGGCTGAGACACTGGCACCGAAGGCAGCCTGGGTGAGCCCCGCGGCAGCCGCGAAGGCCCCGGAGCTGGCAGACAGAGGTCTGTCGGTTCCAGGGGTGACAGCGAGCCAGGAGTCACTGTGGCTGGAGCTGCCGTGCGGGCCAGCACGGGGGCGCTGAGAAGGCACTGGGGTGGGTTGTGGACCGGCAGGGACACCTGAGGCTGCTGTGGCGCCTGGCTCCCCTCCTCGGCTGGTGAAGGTAGGACCACCCCCCTCGTCTGCTCTGCTAAGGCCTGGCTTGTCTTCTGTGTGCACCGAGGGGGTGGTGCTTGGTGCCCACGAGGTCCTGCTGGGTGCTGTGGCTGTGGCCACTGTCTGCGTCTGTGGCGAGGAGAAATCCCAGAGCGGGTTCCTGGGGGTGAGGCTGGGGGGCTCAGGCTCCACAGACTCTGTGAAGTTGCCTTTGTAGAAGTGGAAGATTTTCCCCAGGGGCTGCTTCTGCCCCAGGTGTGTGGAGCTCTGATTTCTTCCCCGCTGGCCTTCCTTTCGTCCCGAGTGGCCACTGAGCACAGGCAGGACAGAGCGTGATGAGCTACCAGCCCCTTTTCGGGGAGAGCCTGGGGGCCTGGGGGCCCTGCGTGTGCCGGCCCGGGCGGGTGCTGCGGTGGGGCGGCTGGTGGCTCCAGTTGTCTCTGTCAGCAGGATGGTGGGCCCAGCCTCTCCCAGAGGGTGGCCCTCTGAGTGGGGGTGTGTGGTTGCCATGGTAGCAGGAAGGGGCCCTGTGGTCAGGGGGCCGTCGGCATGGCGAGTGGCTGCTGATGCCATAACGGTGGAGAAGGTGTTTGTAGGAGGGCGTCCATCTGGATAGGGTGGTGGTGTTGCCACGGGGGCTTCGGCCTGTGAGAAGGATCCATCGGGATGGGGGCTCGGCATCACCACGGAGGTGGGGGCAGCTGCCACGGATGAGTGTCTGGTAGAGCTGAATGGTGCTGTCACCATGGTGCCTGAAGGTAGGACCTGAAGAGATTCCCTGGGAGATGGTTCCTGGGCAGCAAACACCGGTGCTTCAGTCAGTGCCAAGATCAGGAGGAAGCCTTGAGGGGGAGACAGAGAGAAGAGGTAAAATACGCGGGGCACGGCTCAGGGCCTGGGCCTTCCTAATCTGCGAGCTTGGGGAGCGCAGGGACACAGGGAAACATTGGGAGCATGCCTGAGGTCCACGCTGCCGCCCTGACCCACACCCGACGCAGAGTCGCGCAGTTTGGCAGGTTTGCTAGGTAGGCGCCCCCAGCACTGCCGGAGGAGAACCCAGCCGCAGGGAACCAGAAGCAGCTAAAGCGGCCAGGCCCGGCCTTTCCCAAATGCCACCAGCCCTCTGCGCAAGGCAGCTTCTCAGAAAGGCTGGGGCCGGGAGCGGGAGGTAGGCTGTGGTCTCTGAGCACCTGCTGGCCCTCCGCAGCCAGGGTGGTGTCACGGCCAGCTTGGCCACGGGGAAGCTGGCAGTTCTGTGCGAGCCACCTCTGGTCGGATGAGGAAGGCTTAGGCGGGCACAGCTGGCCAGCTCCCATGTCTTTTCTGAACCTTCCATTTATGAATCCGAAGAAGGTACAAACATTCAGACCTCTGTTCATTCACGGCCGCCCAACGAACAATTGGCAGTCTGCCCTCTCTTGGACCCTAGGGGACCCAAGGATGAACAGGGCAGTCTCTGTCCCTGGGCTCGCTCACACAAATCCATAATCCTACTGTCTCGGGGCCACTGGCCACTGACGGGCACAAGGGGCCAGGGGCCAGAGGAGGGCGGCCAGACCAGGTGCCTGTAAAGCACTGAGCAGCGCCTAGAGGAGGTGGCCCGTGAGGGCCGGCTGGCTTTGTGGCTGTCGCCAGTGTGCACTGCTTGCCCCACGGTGTTGAACTCTGGGAAATCATTGCTCATACCCAGACCTTTTGAGTAGAAGGAGCCCTTTTGAGCATTAAAAGAAAGTCATGGATTTTGCCCGAAGGTCAGTGGGTATGCTTTTAGTTCATTGCCAAAATGCACAAGGAAAAAAAGAAATTTAAAAACAATTCTAAATATGTGTGGATTTTATGAATCAAAACAGCATATGCCCGTCTTTCAAAATACCTCTCATACATGTGAGAGACAGAATCTGTTCAGGCTATAGGTTGGGGGGCCGGCCACCCCTTACAGCACAGGGCGTGGAAGAGCTGGTCTGCACCACTGAGGAGCGGCCTCTGAGGCCTCGTTCCGACCTGGGAGCTCCTGCTTGTTCGCGAGAGCTGTGGTCTCCTGCGTGCCCTTCCTTCAGCCCTGCTGGCCGCCCTGGCTACGGTACAGCAGAGGTCTGTCTCTATCTGGTCACTCTCTTGGAGCCCCCTCCCCCACCACATTCCAGCAGAACTGACGGCCAAAGCTGGGGCCCTGGTGGTAACTCCTGGGAGTCTGGGACAGTCAGCAAAGCTGCTCACAGGGGAAGGCGGGGGCCCTGATGAGCTTCCAGGAAGCAGAGAGGGGGAGGCCACCTCCGGGCATGCCTCTGAAACAAGGCCCAGGATCACCGCTGGGGCCGCCTCCAGCTTAGGTGTAGGGTGGGTTTCTGGAGTGGACCAGTGTCCCCCTCACCTTGCACTTGTAAACTAGGGGGTGCAGGGAGGCTGAGGGACTGTAGATCCAACAGAGGCTGTAGCACTCATGATCTCTAGGACCAACAATTTGCCCTAAAGCAGCTGTTTTTTCCTAAACTTTCATTTGTGATCTAGCCCATATATCAAGATGTTCTCTGCTTATTCAAATAAATCCTAAAAACTGTTTACTGAGCACCTGCTCCAGCCTAGTCTTTCATGCTTAACTTTGTCCTTACAGTCACACAAAGGGGCAGAAAACTGAGGCTCAGGGAGATTAAGTAACATGTTCAAAGTCCCACAGCATCAGAAGTATACGAATCTAGGGCTGTATCCAGAATGCTTGCTTTTCCTGGCTAAACATCACCAATGCTACAGAAGGGGAAGAGGACGACAGGTAGTTGTATCCACAGAAGAAACAATGTACTGCTATGCTCTGACCAGTTCAGGGTCACCCAGCCTCTCTCCCTTGCAGCTTAAGCCACAGGGACAATCTAGGAACTGGCGTCGAGGCCTCTGATGTTTGGAGGGACATTCCCTCATAAGCCTCCGTTTGGCACCTGGTGTCTTGGTTCGATACCAGTGTTGTTTTGAACCAAACTGTGCACCCCCACGTTCATATGTTGAAGCCCTAACCCCAGACACCTCAGAATGTGACTGTGTTTGGAGCCAGAGCCCTTAAAGAGGTTATTGACAAAATGAAGCCATGACAGTGGGCCCTAATCCGATCTGACTGGTGTCCTTACAACAAGAGATTAGGACACACAGAAGCATTAGGAGCGCTCAGATGCTTGTGCAGAGGAATGGCCACGAGAGGACACGGTGAGAGGGAAGCCTTGGCAAGACAAGGCGAGAGATCTTATTAGAAACCAATACGGTCGGCATCTTGACCTTGGACGTTTAGCCTCCAGAACTGTGAGAAAGCAAGTTTCTATTACTGAAGCCCCCAGTCTGTGGAACTTTGTTACAGCAGCCCCAGTGACTTACATTAGAGACCCCCCTCCCCCCCAGAAAAAAGAGAGGTGGAGACAGGGACTGGTGTGTAGGCAGTGTATTTTGGGAAGTGATCTGAGGGGACAGTGACGGGGGTCTGGTCTGAGATGAGTGAAACAGGGAAAATCAATCCAAGGGGAAGTTATGAGCTGATTAGAGCAGGCAACTCAAATTCACTGGGGATATCTGAGGGGCTGAGCAGACATATCTCAAATTGTCCACGGAAGAAGACACTTACCTAGCAGTTTTCTTCCCCACTGGCCCATGGCTGCTCCGTGGGCGCTCCTGCATGGCCCATGGGGCTGAGTCAGAGCAGGACTCTCTGGTTACACCTGACCCCATTTGGTGGCTGCCACAACAGCTGGAATTAAAATTAAGGGCCCAAAGCATTCCTGGGGTGGAGCACCGGATGTGCTCACTAAGGCTAGAGGCTGGAGACCAAGGACACCACGGTCTTGCGGCAGCAGAAAGGGCAGTGTAAAGCTTTCGGAGAGCCCCCAAGGGACCCCAGTGACAGGCCCAGGAGGGACGGGAGCAACCCTGGTCTTTAGAACTTTTGCAGCACCCTAGAGGCAGAGGGTGCTTTATAAGCATCAGGGAGAGAATCCCCCTGACTTTCCCGCCGGGAGCTTCCAGGGGCTGGAGTCTTCCCAGCTATTCCGATTGGGACCCTTCTTGCTGTAAGAAAGTAAATCTGTTTGCCTTTGCATATCCTAAAGTTATTTTTCTCTCTAGGAGGGGTGTTAAATGGCCTCTTATTCATTTCTTTACATTTCAGAGTAACCCTTTGGTACAAGGAATGGATACTGCTATCCTGGCTGCAAAAGGTTTCACCCCGGAGGAAGACATCTAGCTGTCACTGCACAAGGGGCCCTAGAGGTAACTTAATGCAATCCCCTCATTTCACAGAGAGGGGCAAGGGGGGGAGTGAAGTAACTTGTCCAAGAACGCACAGCTGGTTGGAGACAGTCTGCATCATAGCTGTTATTTCAAAGCAACTTTTCATTTGCATCATGAAAATTGCTACAATGTTGTTGTATTGCCCAAACACCTTCAGTCTCCACTGTCACCTTCACTATGGAAATCAGACAAGCGCTTACCTCTCCTCCTGTGCACGAAAGGTTAACAACAGAATGCAAGGGGCAGTATGCAGTCACAATAGCGGTGCCAGGCCTTCAACCCCTCAACAGATGCAAGTTTTCATCCAGGGCTCTTTGTGCTGGCCTGCTCTCTCTGTGCCCCCCAATCTGGGGCTAGGGCCTCTGTGCATGTGATTTGCATTGATTTGCATAATAGCCTCTGGAGGTTCTAATTCAGAATATATGAGAGAGACTAAAACTAAAATCTAGCTTGACGTGATTTAAATGTGGAACTGATTTTCAAGGCCTGTTGGAATAAGGACAAGTGTGTATGGGGGGTGGAAACGCACAGGTTGATGGGAGCCCAGATGTCCCTGAAGGCCTCCTCCTGCCTAGAGTTCCAATGCATACAGGGTCCCAGGGCCCGGGGGAAGAAAAGGCCCTCCTCCTTCTGTTTGGTTGGTTGGTTGCCCATAGTCCATACTGGGCATGATATTTTGCATCTGGCAAAGGCAAGGAGGGAACTGGTGAAGAGAGAAGTGGTTAATGTGTACTGAGTGCCTCCTACATACCTGACAATCCTCCTAACAAGCGTATGAGGCAGGTATTACTATTAGCTCCTGTTGCCATTGTGGCAAAGCACAGAGAGGGCCCTGCTGGCCCTCGCCAGCTGCGGAACGGCGAGCTGTGTCCGAACCCGGCAGCTCGGCTCGCCCCAGAGCCTGTGCTCTCAACCACTTTCTCTCAGTGCCCGCCCTGCAGGCTGCTCTGCGCAATCAAACGTGATGGCTCTCGCTCCTTTGGGAGCTGGTTTTCTATTATTGGTCTTTTGACTCTTCTTCTCTCTTACCTGTTTTCTTCTATCTCCATTTCAGGGCTCTATATGACACGTGTGGCGTTCTTTTAACAATCTAGCCACTTAACTTTATTTTGCGAGTAGCTTGGGGGAACTTGTAGTAGTACAAGAAAAGGGCTGGAAATCCCTGCTTTAATTCTCTCCTCTTTCCCAATCCTGGTATCTCATGCACACCAATGCTTAATTAATTAAATTAATGGCATCATTTTTCTTTTAAAATTGCTTACACACACATACAAGACATATTTGTTACACGGATGCGTTTTCCCTTACAAATATAAACAGAGCTCTAGCTCATTGGGCTTGTAATTTAAAGTATGTTCTTCTTCTCCTAAGCAGGGCATCCCTCCCCCAGTTCTCTACTGTCAGTCACCTTCTCCATTGCCTCCAACCCTATGGCACAGTCAAAGGAGCCTGAGGTGTCCTCCAGGCCACCCTCCATCACTAAGCAAGATGGCAGCGTGGCCATCCTGGACGCCTCCTGGATTGCAAGTTCTCCCACAATCCTCTCACCAAGAGGTGGAGCCTACCTGCCCTCCTGTTGAAACCAGGAGGTGGGCCTTTGTGACCTCCTTGATGAACAGAATGAGGCAGAAGTGACACCACATGACTTCGGGGGCCAGAGCAGAAAGGGGCGCACAGCTTCTGAGGCTTCTCTTGGGGGCCTTCAGCCCCATGTAGAAGTCCGGCTCCCCCAAGGCCGCCACATGGAGAGAGTGTGGAGGGGCCACGTGAAGGGTGAGGGGAAGGCCCAAGGAGCCCCAGCTGTCCTGGGCCCAGGCAGGCGTCAGATGTCAGGGTGAAGGAGCCCATGAGATGACCCCGACCCAGACACTGCTGGCGTGCAATCCCACAAGAGACCCCAGGTGAGAGCTGCCTGGCCGAACCCAGTCAGCCCTAGCATTTGTAAACAAAACAGTTGTTACTTCTTTAAGCCACTGTTTTGGGGTGGTCCGCTTGGCAGCGATAGGGAACCAGAACACTTAGAAATTTAGCTTCTGCAAGTGATGTTTCAACAACAAAAGGAAAGACTACCCATGGCATACCAAGTCTGGCCCGCAGGGAGCCTGTTTCCTCCATGGGCAGTAACAGTACAATCTTGCTAGGAAATGGGCTGTTTTAATTTCGAGATTATCATCCTTTAATTGGAAGGGACTTTTAATTAGGACTCCCTGGTATCTAACTCTTTCACTACATGGATGAGAAGGCTGAAGCCCAACGAAGTGAAATGACTTGCCCTGGGCCCACCAGCTACACGGGGTTAGGGGTGGGAGAGGCCCAGGCCAGCTCACTGGCCCTCCGGTCCCGCTAACGCCCAAACTTACAGTGCTCTCCTTCTGTCGCTGTGCCCCCAGTACTCTAGAGTGCTCCGTCCTCTGCACTTCAAGGTTCCCTTTCATTTTAAAGGTCAAACATCAATTCATTCCTCAGAGCTTGGTTTCTCTTGCTCAGAAATAAATACACCTCACTGACCGCAGGGTGAGTGGGGCAATTGCGCTTAAGAGGTACTCGTGCCTGTGACCTTGGCTTCTTTATGGAACCAGGGAGTTTGGGTGCAAACCTTTGCTGCTGCCCTCTTCCTAGCAGCCACATTCCAAATGTTTCCTTTAATCAAGTCCTGCTGGCCACATGGCTCTGACCACAGGGCTGAAGGACAGGTTCTGCTTGGTGCTTCGAGCTACCTGAGGCCATCGCCTGGTGTGCTCCAGACATGTCTGGAGGTCACCGATTCAGCAGTTGAACTGATGAGGTCTAGGACTGTACTTCTCAGAGTACCTTCTCTAAAACACTGCAAGCGAGAAATCCATGTGAGATGGGCCTGTGTGCCCCAGACACCCCACGGCCTCCAGCCATCCTGACTTAACCTTGTGCTGCGGCCCTGGGGCGGACAGGTCACAGCTTCCTCACAAAAACATGTACATGCACATGTGCACACACACACAGCACAGGTCCTCTCCTGGGAGCAGGAAACAGGCAAAACCGACAAATTTGTTGCCCAAGACTTCCCGACACATCCATGCTACCATATGGTTAAGTCATTTGTCCAAGGTCAAAACAGCCACCGTGTAGCAGTACTAGGATTTGAAACCTGGGTTTCTCAGACCTGACTGCTTGAGACCCTAGGGACTGAGAGATTTTTGATCCAAAGGAATGGCCTACATGAGCAGAGGAATGCTTTATGAAGACAGGGAATGACATAGCAATCACAATAGCTGTGAAGGTCACAATTAAAAACCAAAACTTCTGATAAGCGGTGGGGTCTATGTTCCCTCCCCTTGAATCTGGGTAGGTTTATGATGATGGCTGAAGAGATGCTATGTGACCTCTGAGCCCAGTCATAAATGTGGTACAGCTTCTCCCTAGTTCTTACAGGGTGCTTGCTCTCGGAAGCCAGCACTGGGCTGTGAGGACGCCTGAGTAGCCCATGCAGGGCCCACGTGGACAGGAATGGAGGCCCCTGGCCTTCAGTCCCTGCTGAATTTTCAGATGACAGATGAGCCAGCACCAACTTGCCAGCAATGGCTTGAACCATCTTGAAAGTGGATCTTTCAGCCCCAGTCGAGCTACCGCAGCTGAGTCTCGGTGGAGCAGAGGTGAGTGATCCCTGCCCAAACTACAGATTTATGAATAAAATGAATGATTATTATTGTTTGAGGCCACTAAGTTCTGGGGTTGGTTGTTAGGCAGCAACAGTGACTGGACACCATCTATACAGAAGTGAATTAAAGCTCTTTCAGTGACCTTTCTGGAGTCCCACGTCAGAGTTTTTTCAGTGCTGGAGCTCGACATGCTGATTTTCATTGCATTCCCTTACTGTCCTCTCTTCCTGATCAGATTCAAGAAAGGGAAACGTCTCATTCTGGGCTCTTTCTGTTACATCACGGTGTCTCTAGTCTATAACTACAGGTTCCCCCAAAGGGAGAAAGGAGCGAATGTGTACTAGGAGAGCCATGAAGCTTCGAAGCTTCCTGGCTCTTTGTGGGCTGGGAGGAGGCTGGAAGCTAGTGTATGGGCCCGCGCGTGGAAGGCGTGACTTTAATATGTAGGCATACAGTATATGTATATAGTGAATGGAGCCCACAGATGACCATTTCCTTCAGGGAGCTGCGAATTTATGAGGGAGGAAAATCAACTATGACAGAGGCACAAACCCACACACCAGACATGTTCTTTCAAAGACCTTCCCAAAACAAATAAAAATGAGAGTCAGAATGAGATGGATGAAAAGGTCACTTCAGTTTCTAATAAAATAACAGAATCCTTAATATTCAGGGAACATCTCGCTGACATCACGGGAAAGAACACAAATGCACCAGTC
The DNA here is from genome assembly GCA_004026545.1 of Mormoops blainvillei. Taxonomy (NCBI): domain Eukaryota; kingdom Metazoa; phylum Chordata; class Mammalia; order Chiroptera; family Mormoopidae; genus Mormoops; species Mormoops blainvillei. The sequence continues at coordinate 87,792 of PVJD01003673.1, read as the reverse complement.
CAGATTAACCTGTGCTCTCCCAAACCAAAAGGAAAAAGCTCATAAAAAAGTTCCATGCTTTACAGTACAAAACCCAGGTGGTCAAGGTTAAAGTGAGCAGTGATAAGGTCATGGCGGTGTACCCTTGATGTGAAAATGGCGCTTTAGCCCCGCAGTTTTCCTTCCTCAAACCTACAACGTCAGTCGAATCATAAGAAAAACACTTTAAATACCAGGTAAGGGATGTTCTAGAAATTAGTCGCAGCAATGCTCCTCACGGCTGTCAAGGCCATCAAAAGCAGGGAGAGTCTGAGAAACTCTCACAGCCAAACGGCACCTAAGGAGACATGACAGCTGCGTGCAGTGTGGTGTCCTGCAGGGGATCCTGGACAGAAAAGGGACATTAGGGAAAAATGAAGACTCTCTGAATAAGGAATGGACTGTTGTTAATAATAATCAATTTTATTAATTTTGGTTCCTCAGTTGGGGCAAATGTGCCACAGAAATGTAAGATGTTAGTAACAGAGGAAACTGGGTGCAGGGTGTATAGAAACTCTGTTTTACTTCTGCAATTTTTCTGTAAGCTTAAAACTATTCCAAAGTTTAAAAGCTAAAAAGCAAACAAACAAACAAACAACTGTTCCACAGAGGTGAGACAGAAGGGACAGTGTGAGGACCATCCCCCCAGGGTAGGTCCGGAAGGGGATATGGCTGAAGGGAGGTTCGCAGGCAATTCCCCAATACCCCGGGTGAGATCATGCACCCACAGACCCGTTTGGGATCCTACTTTTAGAAAGAGACAGAAAAAAAAATCCCATGGCTATTGCTGCATCTGTCTATATTCCATTTGCGTCTCACCATTTTTAATATTCGCAGAGCCGAAGTGTGGAGTTTGGAGGTGAAATGGTCAGGGAGACTTACAACCTGAACACATGGTTTTTTAACCTGTTCAAATTCCAGCTGAGGGGTCAGGGTAAATGCCACCCAAGCGATATATACAGTTACAAACTTCTTGACCAAGAAAGCAGGCTGCTTGAAAACCAAAGGTTATTCATCATTACCACAGGGCTAGGCTGCCCTGTCCCTTACATGTGACGCCAGAGAAGGCGTCGGGCATGGATCCATCTGTCCTCACTGAAAATTTCTCCCTGTACTGCTTTTGTGCTAGGTGACGATGCATCCACGTCTAGAATCCCAACCTGAGCTATCACTTTGTCTTGACAAGGTCAGGGTCCCTCACCTCTTCCGGGCAGAAACTGGGCTCCCGGCCCAGTGCTCCCAGGGTACTCTGTTCCTACCTGTATTGTGGCCCATCTCCCCACAGTGCCCTTCAGTGAAGGGCATGGCTGAAAGGCATGGCCTGGGGTCAGTGGAATTTAGGTACAATCCCCATCAAGTTGTGGGACCTCAGGCAAATTGGTTAAGCTTTGTTCCCTCAGTTGTACAATAAGGATGATAATGCCTAACTTTAGGGTGCTTTGGGGGGGGAGTATGAGACTGGGAGGCACAGGGGACCCACACAATGCCAGGCATTCAACAGGAGGTGAGGGTGGGTTTAGTTTCTGCTACATTTAGGTGGCTCCCCTGGGGCTGTAAGGCTCTTGGCCATTTGGAGCCCAGAACTTATTTCACGGTCTGACTCATACCAGGAGCACAATGTTTCTGAAAAATGTGAGAACAAAAGATACTTAAATAATCCCACATATTTGGGTTATTTGCAGTTGAATGCTTACCCCCAAATTATAGACGTTTATTTCTTTGAAGACAATGTCAACAACAGAAAGCAGAAAGTAGTGCGAGTCCTGTGACGTGACTGTACGGGCGTGTGCGTGTGTGCACATGTGCGTCCACCTGTGTACTTGTCTCATTTTTACTTTGAGCGTTTCAGTGATTAACAACTGGTTCAAACAAACATACAACCCATACGACAGAGTGAGGCAGGAGAAGGCTGAGCTGGAACCCATTTCCTGCATATGCCCCGCCCAAGACCCTCTCCTGCACTGCACCCACCACCACAGGTTCCGTTCCTGGTTCCATAAGCAAGTGGGCCTTCGCTTCTCTCCAAAGTCCTAAAAGGCTGGGCAAGAGTGTTTGCCAGGGTTTGGGTTTTAGAGATGGGTCCCAGCACTGGCTTCTCGTTCAGGGTTTGTGCTCTCGGAAGGTTGTGATGAGAGCCACAGGGAAGCATGACAAACAGGAGGACTGGCTGTTGGGAGGCAGCCCTGCTACGGGCCCCGGCATGCCCTAGAGGAGCCCATGGTGTCTCCTATAAACCAATAAAAAAGTGACTCCCCCAGAGCCTGCAGACCCACATCTTGGGGTCTGGTCTAGTGGGCTCCTTAGTGAGCATAACAGGATCCCTGGGATCTGAGGACGCCCTTGGAGAGTCTGGGGACCTGCCCACAGAGGCTAAGGTCCCTGACCTGCGCACACCAGCATCTGTCTACCCTTTCCTTCAAATTCTGAAGAGCCAGAAGGAGAAGAAAAAGACATAAAGTCCTGGCCTGATCATGCCCGGGAGCCACTTACCCAAACAGAGCACTGGGGCTTTCACCCGACATCCTCCGGGGCTTGCAGACAGTCTGAAGCATCATTTCTTAGCAGCCCCTCCTCCTCACAAACAGCTGGCTGAGGGGAGAGCAGGTGGCCAGCAGGGGCCATGGCGGTGTCTGCGAGGAGGGGTGGGCAGGGCAGAGGCTGTCTGCTCCCTCTGACACGCTGCGTGCCTGCCCCGGAGCCCCGCAGCTTCTCCCTGTGCCCTGCGAGGCTGCTTGGTATTCTGGCCTGGCCCGGAAGGCTGGCCGCAGGCACCTGGCACTGCTCTGCCTGTCGGCTGTCCAAGGGGCACTGGCTGTGCCAGCCTGCCTGGAGCAAAATGGCTCAGGCGGTGCTGCTGTGCGTCCTTGTGAAATTGCCGCATTTCCCCGTTCGAGGCAGGACGCCCACCTTCCAAGGTGTAACTGAAGGGCTGGGCATGAGTTAGATTCCCAGCTGAATTCTGAAGCACAGCCTTCTAAGCTGTGTGCGCTTGGGGATTAAGGATTTCCTCTCCTCTCTCCCTACTTCTCCCCAGAACTGAGGCTGATACTGTCATTAATTCTAAATTTCCACATAATAAGCACCTGCTATGTGCCAGGCACTCAGCTAAGGATTTTTACATGTCATCTTACTCAGTCTTCAGAAAACTCTACGAAGTAGAAAAGAACGAACCTGAATCCATGTCCCGTGTGGTTATAAGGGTGCCCATCCTCCTCCTCTTTATTATTCTCTTTTGGGGTATAAATCTATGGATTTAAGGACCTGAACAATTCAATGTAAATTTGGAGGTAGCTTTCTGGAGGAAACACTAATAAAATTCTCTCTATGTCAAGCCAAAGAGATGACAACCGACAAAAGGATAAGGAAAACGCAACGGAAGGCGGCCTGTAATTCAAGACTCTGCTGAAAGGAGCAGATGTTATGTGCAGGTGCTTGACAGGGAGCTCATGAAAGCTGGACATACCCAGGACTGCTTCCTGGAAGAGGGGAAACTGGGGTCCTCTTATTACCATCCCACCATTTGTTCACTTCTTCATTCACACACTCAACAAACATTCATGAGGGATAGGCGGAGTGAGGCACTGTGTTTCCCGATGAACTGCCCTCATGATCTCAGCCACAGAGGGGGCTGCTACGGCCTCAGTCCCCACTACAGGTATACAGTGCATATTGGCAGATAAAATTCTGGCAAATTTTGAGGAGGTAAGTTTATCTATGGGTGGGAAGCACTGATGTGCATAATAAGAACATGTTTATTAAGCAGCGATTATGTTTGCAAGTATTTTATTCCCACAAATTGATTACTCATAAAAACTTTTGTGAGGTGGGTCTTGTTTTCTAAAACTCAGGTTCAGAGAGGTTAAAAGATTTATTCAAGGTCACACATTCAAGGGGGAGCCAAAACGCAGATGTGAATATTATATATTTCTGTTTTTCTTTACTCCCCCTCCCTACTTCTCCTCTTCTATTTCCAGCAGTGGACACTGCCAGCTGCCGAAGCCCTTTAATGGTGATGCTCGATTACTTCCGTCCCAGTAAGCTCACCAACTGATCAAAGGACTCCCGGCTTCAGCAGGCCTTAGAGAGACAAGCTCACGGCCACGCAGAGTCGGGCTCTGAGGGCTGCTCTGCTCTGGGCTGCCTCCAGCCCAGGCACACAGTTCCAACTCTGCCTCTGATGTGAATCCAAGACAATAATCAGGATCAGAACTGAAGCACATTCCCAAAAGGCTCTAATCCCCTGGCCAAGCTTGGCAGTGGTGTGGAGACCACTACCACAGTCCGACTTGGGGACGTCGTCTTTTGTAGACACCCTCTTTAGTAGTGGAAACCTGGCTGCCCCTACCTGTGAGGCAGGGGGTGGGAAGGAGAGGAGGCAGGCCCTTGTCACTGCGATTTGCTTAGCTGCTCTGCCCTTGCTCTAGCCACAGCTCTCAACGACTCAGGTACCCAGCGCTCATACGTAAGTGTGCTCCCCCACCCCAACTGTGGTCCAAACTTGTTTTAGAATCTAGAACCCACAGTGTTTGAATCCTGCAGATCTAGGAATTGGACACTTTGTAATAAAGGATGCTTATGTTCCATTCTTCACCTCTTTTCTCTTTCCTGGAGAGTTTGGAGAGAAAACAGATATTGGACTAGGTATAAATCCACTCACCAGTTGTATGGCCTTGCATCAATTCACTAGGCAAGACAACTATGTTGGGATTCTGTCTGGGGGCTTTCCATTCACCATCACGTTCTCTCGTTGGTTCCTCAGGCTCTGCACCAAGTTGGTGCAGGGGCCACTGTAGCCCACCACCCAGATTCCTCCTTCCACGCAGCCGAGTTTCTCTTCAGGAACTGAGCTCAGCTGAGGAGAACTGTGTCGCTCAAGGTTACAACCCTCTGCTGGGAAACCTGTATCCAATGACTGGTTTATGGGGTGAAAGGGATGGCCCCCTTGCCCCAGTGTAGGAGGACTGCCAAGGGCCATCCAGCTCCTGGGTTCCTCACTGGGTCAGCTGAGGCCTCTGGTGGGGCTGCACGGCGGCCCAACTTCTCCCCATGGCTCATCCTCTTCCCTTACTCTAAGTACTGGGAGCACCAGTAAATGGTATCTACTTAACCATTACTACCGACAGCGCTGCAGGACTTTTCTACAATGTGACATTGACATTCATGGGCAGATGGAGTCCATGTTCCCTCTCCTTGTATCTGCTCAGGCCTGTGACTATGGCAGAGGTTCCACTATGAGTTCCAAGTTCAAGAGTGACATGGACTAAGTCTGGCTGCTCTGCAGCTGGACGGACCACACATAGATGGAGATGCCTGAGGGGCACCAGCTCCTCAGGTCCCCAGCTATGGGTAACAAACCATCAGGTGACACGGAGTGAAGCAGAGACAAACTGTCCTCACTGAGTCTTGTCCGGAATGCAGGTTTGTGGGCAAAATAAATGGCATCATTGTGTTAAGCTGCTAAGTATTGGCTTGGCTTCCTACACAATAATAGTAAATGGAACTCTACGTTATCTCATTAAACTGACACTAACCTAGGTGTTATTATCATAGCTCCCCTACAGAGGAGGAAACACACAAAGAGGTTAAGTAATTTACCCGAGGTCCCACCGCTGGTGTGAGGCAAGCCGAGCTGCAGGCTTATGTCTGTCTTACTGTGCGTGCAGGCTGTGAGTCACGTCCTACCAAGCCTTGGCCACACATCTTATTCATGTTCTACACACAGGGGTGTCCAATCCAGGGCCCGCAGGTCACATGCGGCCCAGGATGGCTATGAATGCGACCCAACACAAAATCATAAATTTACTTAAAACATTGAGTTTTTTTGTGATTACGTGTTGCAATGTATTTAATGTGTGGCTCAAGACAGCTCTTCTTCTTCCAGTGTGGCCCAGAGACACCAAAAGGTTGGACCCCCCTGTATCTATAGACTCCAGCAGGTCTGTATTCCTGCCTAGACACGTTGGCTAGATTACACATGGACATCTGTAAGCGAAGATGGCCACTGAATCCTTTACTACTGTCATAGTAAAGGCAACTTATCTTCAAAGGTCTGATGAAAAGGCTGATTCCTATGCCAAGTATAAAGACTCTTGGCCTTGGAGTGGGAATGCAAACAAAGAACACGGGCTGCCTTGAAGTTAGATTAGGGCTTTGATGTCTTAGTTCACTCTGGTGGACTTTTAGAGCTTGGCTTGTTTTATTCTGTTTTACTTTGGGGTCCAATTGGTTCTGAAGTTGGAGACAGTCCCTTTGGGATAATCCTTCAGGGCTGTAGCAAAGTCAAATGTGTTGCTTATATTTTCACCAGCTGTTACACCCAGAATGATGTTGGAGCTGCCCTTGGAATTGTCATGGCCCCAGAAACAGCAGGAACACCATCAGGAACAGCATAAGACAGAGTTTGATCCAGTGCATGACACGTGGGAGAAGGGGTCAGCAGCCTCATTTCGGCCAGGAACACACGAAGCAGCTGTGCTCCTGAAGAGCTGGTTTCCACGCCAGAACGCCCGATGGCTTGCACAAACAAAGCACAGACGCGGGCTGGGTCTGCTCATCTCTATTTCCCTGGGGCTCCCGCACTCTAGGGCAGAGACTTACCCTGTTTATACTAATGCTAGAGGACCGACGTGACCACCTTCTAATTACTGAACACCTCTTCCTCTTTCATTGCTTCCTTTAGAGTGGTTCAGGGAGACATTTCTTTCTTTTTAAAATTAACTTTATTGAGGTAGGATTTATATGCAATAAAATCCACACATTTTTAAGTGTACAGATTGATGAGTTTTGATAAATGTACGTAACTGTGTAGCCACCACCATAATCAAGATATGGAACATTTCCATCTCCCTAGTAGGTACCCTCCTGTCCTTCTGCAGTCAAATTGCCAGACACCCACTTTAGGCAAAAAAATGGTTTGATTTCCATCACTGTCAGTTTGTTTCATCTATTGTAGATTTTCACATAAGTGGATTTAGATATAATCTTTTGTGTCTGGCTTTCATTCAGCATAACAGCTGTGAAATTTACCCAAACATCTGTTAAATTTCTCCATTTCTCCATCTATCAGCGGTTTGTTCCTTTTTTATTCCTGAGTAGTATTCCGTTATATGGGTATGCTCCAACTGGTAGATTCATTCATCTGATGATAACATTTGGGTTATTTCTAGCTTAGGACTATTATGAACAAAGCTGCTATAAACATTTGTTTACAAGTCTTTGTGGACATATGTTTTCATTTCTCTTGGGTAAATACCTAGGAATAGAACTGCTGGGACATATGGTAAATGTATACTTAAGTTTGTTAAAAGTTGCTAAACTGTCTTCCAAAGTGGCTTGTCATTTTATATTTGTTTTAAAATTTAATTATGTTGATTGACAGATTAATTGATTGTTTAGGTAATAAAGTACATTGTACAATCCAAAAGTCAAAATGCAGAAAATAAATACAGTGAAAATCTCCCTCTGAGCTTCAACGCACCTGAAGGGTGAGTGGTGTTACCAGTTCTTTATGGACCTTTCAAGAGATAATTGAAACTTTCACAAGCAAACACTTAACTACATTTCACCTCCCACTTTTTATATAGATGTATGTGTACCTGGCACACCTTGCTTTACTTATGGAATAATATATCTTAGATATTGTTAAAGAGCTATTTCCTAAAGAGGTATAGATTTCAAGAACTCTATACCCAACAGGTGCTCTGTGAGAAAAGGGAGAAAAAAAGCATCCATGCTTCACATTCTCATGGTCCATTTGATTACATAAATGTCAGGTGACTAAATGGATGCTTTTGGATTCTGGGCTTCAGCATCTCCATCTGAAAGGGATTCCACAGAATCCCTAAGACTGCTTTCTAGCTTCCTCATTCTAGGGTGCATGAAATCTTTGTTGTTCATGGTGAAACCATCTGAGGATACATCAGCTTGTGGCCAGACTTGTGATTCTGAGTGAATTTTCTGTTTTCTCATGCTAAAAATGAGACAATAGATGTAATAGTTACCTAAGGATATTCTAGCTCTTTTAAGTACCACATTTCATTAAGTATAAGATGCAACATACTATTGTTTTATGCACTAACAAGAAAGAGAAAATGCTGCCAATTAAACTATGACAATGCTTTCTTACACTTTCAATTTTTATTCTAAATTATTGAAAGAACTCCTTTAGACTTATCTAGACACTTTTATCATATATCTTTGCTGACATCACACGGTGTGCAACTGCCAATCTTTTTGCAAGCATCTCAGCAGCCCATTTGCAACTGCTTTACGAGTGTCTTCTTTCCTTTAGTCCCATTTAGAACTTTGTCGTTGTTTGGAATATGGAATTGAGACCATTCCTACAATGATGGACATTTTCCCACAAACATAAAGTTTCTATCTTGATGCTCTGCCTCAGTGCCCTCTGCATCCACAACTTTTTGTTTCAATAATGAGTCACAGTGAATCTTTGTGAAGACATTTTAAACAGCAGTTAAATATGTATGGTGCCAGTGACACATGTGTTGCAAATGACAGATTATGAGATGAACAACTACAATTGACATTCGCCTGTACTTGGACCACGATAACTATGCCATGAATCTGGCTAACAGACACCAGAAGATGCATCCTGATCTCAGAGACGGTAAAATGGACAGAAGTCTTTCCAACAGCACAAACCTAAATGAAGATGTGTGCTTAAACAAAGTCCTACTTTTAAACGTTAGGAGGTAAAGAAAAAACCAGCTGCTTTGAAGTGCAGGATATTGTTGCATTTTTCTTCTTTGTAACCATTTCCAAATGCTGTGTAGTGATATTTAGATACTTTCAGCTGAGTATCTGTGCACTGGATGGGGATGGGTCTAACACTGGAATTCTGGTGGGTCCTAACTTGCTTGGTATGTCCCACAAAACTGTAGCCTCACATTTGCCCTCCCTGCCGTGAGCTCAAAAACGATCTTATGGTTTACAAAGTAAATTATGCATGAGGATGTAATGTGCCGATCATTTTAAAGTAAGAAAATCAGATTGAACTATAGTTAGTTTTTTTAACATGTGCTTAGCACATATGCCAAAAGAATGTGTAAAGGAAAAAGCAAAATTAGAAATTTATATCTGTGTAAAAATGGTTATATGACATTTAAAGTAAGATCGGACAAACTATTGCTACAGTTAAGGAGGCTGCTTGGCTCCTTCAACAGCTCTCTGAGCTGGGCTTGCCAGGTTCTATTTGGCAGGGTGCGGGTGGCAGGGATCCAGTGAGGTGCGGGAGCATGCGGTTGTGGCAGGGAAAGCACTGTGCCATGCTGTGACCACTTCCCTTGGTCATGGAGCTTTTTGATTCCCCCGAGGTTCAGACGCATGTCTGTCTAACCCCAAGCTCCTGTTCTTTCCATCCTCCACTGTTTCACAAATGTGCTGCTAGGATCCAATATCGAAACTTTAATACTTCTGTTCTGTACAACTCATTGTAGTAAACAAGCTTCCTGGCAAGGCTCCCCTGGAGACAGGGCTGCGTGAAGTGATGCTCTGGATGCCAGCTCATCCTTCTGTGCCCCTCCAGCATGCGTGTGTCTGTGAGATGCCTGAGCAGATTCCTCGGGTGGCTTCAATGGGTCTGAACCTCCAGATGCATGCCCCCTCGGAGCTTCCCTGGCGCACACCAGACGTGGTGTGTGCCATGCTCCCATTGTAGACATGGGGGTCCTAATTTATGTGATTTGCTTCTGATGTATGTGTTTCATGCTTTCGAAAAGGCTTCAAGGTGGTTTACAGCAGGATGGGCACAGATATGAGTCTTGTAGCATAAAAATTGAAATGGCTGCTTTACAGGGGAATGAGAAGACAAAAATGAGCTGAAACAGGAGGTAGGGACAAACCCGACAGGGAGAAAGGAGCAAGAGCCACCTGTGAAATTCCACACTGTGCACCCTGCCTCCTGCGGTCCCATCGCTAACCAACCTTGAAGGACACAAGCAAATCCACGCTTCTCCAGAATGTCAAGGAACAAAATCTTGGAGAGTTCACGTGCCTGCCCAGTGATGGTGAAGGAAAGTTTGGGAAATGGGCTGTGGGACTGAATTGGATAGTAGGCAAGGCATAGAGCTATTCTTTTTCTGAAAGGGAGAGCCAGAAATGGCAACTAGAGAAGACAACGAGATTCCTGGCTGGCTCCTAGGCTACCTCCCGATGTGTAAGAAGTGATTATTTCTTCTCAATGTACCACCTTGCTCCCAATTCAACTCTCACACCTAGTACTCCTCTGTCAATCTAGATGCATGTGGGCGACAGAGTTGGGGCAGACCCCACACACCTGCTTCACATTAGAGTAAGACCCTACCTGATGGAGTCAGAGACGAAAAGACTACACAGGGTGGAAGAAGACCCAGCAAGCCTCAGCATGGGTCTCCCCGGCTCCCAGTTCCCAATGGAGAGGGTCTTTCTGGTATCTGAGGTCGCACCAGACTCTCGTTATGTCTCTGCTCTGGTAGGCTTGGACCTTACATCTTCATCTTGAAAGAACTAAGACTAAAAATGTATAGACTTCCGTCTAAGAAATCCTTACAAAGGACAGGCTTTGCTAACTCAGGCCCCAGTGCGCATCAGACTGCTCTCCAGATCTTCAACTTCACGGGGGCTGGGGTGGGTGGGTGAAGGCAGCATTATCAACACCCCGGGAACCCTGAACGATACCTTTGTCTCCAGCTTCCTTCAGTTTAAGGAGAAATTTGAAGGTCAAGATAACGTATGTGGTAAGTGGCAGAGCTGAATTAGAGAATTAGGTTTTCTAAGGTTTTCTAATTCTCTTCAGACTCTGACTGCCCATCACACATGAGGATACACTGTAGCACCTAAAATTTCTAAGCCAACTGAGGCTGCTAGGTTCTGTGTTTTTGCTTAGTTACCATTTATGTTAATATGAAAAGAAAGTTGTAAATAAAATGCTCAACGTAGTCACAGCATCATCCAATGACGCAGTCTCAATGCTTAGGAAGGAGGTAACATTAGCTTTTAAGATGACACCATCTTTGTATTTTAGGGTATTTTTGACTGCATCTAATAAATAGTTCTCAACCTTGGCTTCTCACTGGAACCAATGGGATTTTTAAAAATCTCCCCAGATGGATCTAATGTGAAGCCAAGACTGAGAATCACTGAGCTATTGAAATAATAATAGCTGTACACTAAGCCTTCCACCTGGGGTCTCCATATCTTATCTCACGGAAGAGAGCCGGAGAAGAGCTGGAGGTGGTAGAAAGAGTGAGATCTTTGGAATCAGACAGATCTTACCACATCGAGGTGGCTCCGGAGAGTTACCTTGGGCAACCCAATCACTTCCTTCATCTGTAAAATGAAGACTTACAAAGATTTGCTGAGATGATATATGAAAATGCTTCTCAGTGTCTGGTACAGTTATTGTGGCTGCTGTTATCATAATTATTATTAACCCTGAAGGTGTCTTCTTCCTTCCTAGAGCATCACAGTCTCTGTGATGCTGACTAGCCTTCCCCAAAGGATCAGAACAAAGTAACAAGAGAGAACATGGGACAGGGCATGTCCAGAAAAAGCCCGCCATGCTGGAAGTTCAGCTGGACTTTCTAAAGCAGGCACACAAGGGTGGGGTGGGGACACCTAGGGATGTACAACTGCAGGAGAGGTAGGGGCTAATGGGAGAATAGTCCTTGGAGACTACGGCTTCTCGCAAGCACGCTGAGTGTGAAATAAGCAGGGTCCTCTGGGTGACTGAAAATCAGCTCCTCCCCACCAGAGAGAAATATGAAGTAATCCTGAGGGTCTCACAGGAGCAAGTAGCTGAGGCCACGAACAAGGCTGACATGCTCTATTTTTCAGGGCTTCAAGAAAAGCAGCATCAGAAGGAAAAGCCAGTCCTTCAGATGTCCAGCCTTGCAGGCAAGGGAGGTCACTCTTAACTCACAGTGATGCTGGTGGATTTCTTAGGGCTTTCCTAACTTACACTCCCTACCTCAATAAAACTAATGGTCACAATAGCTGTTTTATAACTCTTTTAATGTGATTTGGAAAATATCACAGAAAAAGGGCTCCTCAATCCCATTATTGTGACTATTTATCAACATTTCCCTCTATTTGTTTTCATAACGTCACCTTTTGCATTTACCTATGTAGTGTATGTTGTATGCCACTCAGATCCCCTCTTCAAGACTGAGGTTGTCCTCCCTCAGCTGGGCGTGTTGGCTGCTGAGGGCTCACAACTGAATCCCTCTTCCAAAACCTCCCTTGGCCAAAGGGAGCTTCCTCACCCAAGATGATGCACCTCCAGGGTGAACCCCATAACTAACACCTGGTTGATATCAGAGTACAAAGGCCCTTATCTCAATTTGGGATGGCTCTGAAGGCCCATCCTAGCCCCACAGCTCCCCTGGAGTGGGTTGAGCCCTCTGGGTTAACTGCATGGAAGCCTGACCCCCTCTCTGATCAGTCTGAACCTTCACTGCCTCAGCACCGAACTTCCTGCAGTGCACACACGCACTCCTTGGGCCTCTTTCCGGGGGAGCATGATGAAAAAAATACAGTGGAATTCATTTGCAATTTACTTTCATATAAGGTGTGGGGTGAAGCTTTAACTTATTTTTTTCCAAATACTCAATTAATTCTCTCAATATCATTTATGGAATTATCCTCTTCCCAGTTTTGGGGCTGCTACCTTTATTATCTTTTACATTCTTAAATATACTAGAGACTGTTTCTGGGCTATCTAGTCCATTTCTCTAATTTGTCCACTTTGGGTACTTGCAATACAGTATTTTAATTGGTTTTTTTTTATGATATGTTTTGGTTCTTGCAGAGAAAATCCCTTCGCATTACTATTATTTTTCAAAAATGTCTTTATTGCCCTGACTGGTGTGGCTCAGTGGATTGAGCGCTGGCCTGCGAACCAAAGGGTAGCTGGTCTGATTCCCAGTCAGGGCACATGCCTGGGCTACAGGCCAGGTCCCCAGAAGGGGCTGCGTGAGAGGCAACCACACATTGTTGTTTATGTCCCTCTCTTTCTCCTTCCCATCCCTTCTGTCTAAAAATAGATAAAATATTAAAAAAATGTCTTTATTATTCTTGCATGCTTATACTTTCAGATGAACTTTAGGCTATTTTGTATAGAGTAATATAAAAAATCTCTTACTAGAATTTTGATTTGGAGTTCATTAAGACTATAAACTAATTGGGGACATTTGTGCAGTATCAAATCTTCCCTGGAGATAGAATTTGATGTCTCCATTCATTTGAGTCTTCTTTTATGCCCCATAGTGAAGTTTTGTAGTTTTTCTTTGTTTGTTTATGTATTGGCAATTTGGTTAAATTCAGCTTGTGTGTGTGTGTGTAGCCATTAGAAAATAGTTTGTCTTACATTCTATGTTCTAGATATTCATTGCTGGTATGTAGGAGAGGTGTTAGTTTTTATTAGCTTATTTTATTGAAATATAATTTGCATATAGATTGGGAACCAGGTAAGGATATTCCCTCTCACTGCTGCTATTTGACATCATACTGGAAGGCCTGGCTAATGCAATAAGGCAAGAAAAGACACAAAGTGTATACAGATTGGGAACAAAGAAAACTGTTTGCAGATAACATGACTGTCAATGCAGAAAATCCCAAAGAATCTACAAACAAAAAACCTCCACAAAAAATGACAACAACAAAATGTTCTGGAACTAATAAGCAAGGTTAATACTTTTAATACTATAAAAGTCAATTGTTTTTCCTATATATCAGCAATAAACAATTGGAATTTGGAATTAAAAACACAACACCATTTATATTAGCACACCCCCAAAGAAATACTTAGATATAAGTCTAGCAAAATACGTACGTAACCTACACATAAGGACTATAAAACTTTGATGAAAGAAATTCAAGAAGATCAAAATAAATGGAGAGATAGTCCACATTCATTATAAAAAGACTCAAGATGGTTATGACGTCAGTTTTTCCCAATTCCATCTATTGATTTAACACAATCCCAGTCAAAATCCCAGAGCAAGTTATTTTGTGGATGTTGACAAACTGATTCTAGAATTTATATGGAAAGACAAAAGACAATAGCCAACACAATACTGAAGAAATCAAAAGACTGCCATCACCTGACTTAAAGACTTACTATAAAGTTACCTAATCAAGACAGTGTAGTGCTGGAGAAAGAATAGACAAACTGATTAATGGGACAGAATGGATTCCAGAAATTGACCCACACAAATACAGTCAATTGATCTTTGACAAAAGGACAAAGGCAATTCAGCAGTGCTGAATAAAGGCAACAAATGGTGCTGGGTCAACTGGATATCCATATGCAAAAAACGAATCTAGACACAGATCTTACATCTTTCAGAAACACTAACTCAAAATGAGTCATAGAAATAAATGTAAAACACAAAACTATAAAACTTCTGAAAGTTAACATAGGAGAAAATCTGGGTGACCTGGAGTTTTGAGTTTTTAGATATAATGCAAAAGCACAATGCATGAAAGGAAAAAATAAGTGGGACTTCACTGAAGTTAAAAACTTCTTTGATAAAGATGCAGACTTAGAGAAAATATTTACATATATCTTTTTTCTCCAAATACAAACAAAAGTTTATTTAGAAAGTCACAGAGGTAGAAGTGGTGAGCCATGGAACAAGTGAGCCAGCTGGGCTGTGTGGGTGCAGGATACCAGATACAGAGGCAAAAGAAGGGCCCTTGGGGCTTAGGAAGAGGAAAGGCAGAGAGAGTGCACATGGGGGAAGGAGAGGGGAAAAGGCACCGGTGCCCTCCAAAGAGAGAGCACGTTCTGGGGAAAGAAGGGGGTAGAGAAAAGTGCAGATGTGATCAAGAGAAAAAGAGCAAGCATTGGGTCCTTTGCCTTGAGAGGTTTTATCTCTTTTCCAAAGGTGGGGATTTTCTTATAGAGGTCTTGTATCTAACATAAACAAATAACTCTCAAGGTTTAATAATAATAATAATAATAATAATAATAATACAGCCCAATTAAAAATGGGCAAAAAATCTGAACAGAAACCTGATTGATGAAGACATAAAGATGACAAATATGCATATGAAAAGTCGTTCATCATGCGTCATTAGGGAAATGTAAATTAGAGCAACAATGAATACCACCAGACACCTATTAGAATGGCTAAAGTCCAAGAAATCTGACAATACCAAATGCTGATGAGGATGTGAAGAAACGCTAACTTTCACTCCTTGCTGGAGGGAAAGCAAAATGGTACAGTCAGTTTGGAAGACAATTTGGCATCCCTGCTTTGATCCTAGTTTTCATGAAAATGGCTATATATAATAACAGCTATCGGTGTTAGGTTAAGGAAATACCCTTCTATATCTATTTAAGAGTTTTTTTAAGGAGTAGATATTAAATACTCTCAAATATTTTTTTCTGCAATCTATGGAATGGTCATCCAACTACTCTCCTTAGGTCCTATGGTTTATATTAACAGATACTAACAGCGATCTAGTTGCCCTTTCTTTGAATGGCCCTCCTCTGATCCTGAGAAAACCTTGTTTCAATTGTTCCATATCCATTTATGATTAAGAGCGGTCTGTAAATCTGGGATGTGTCTGATTTAGGGCATCAGGTTAGGTTTTGGTACTGGGTTACATAAGCTGTGTAACACAAATTGAGATGTTTTAAGTGTTTTTGGTGATCTGGGCCACTTTATATAGCATGTGAAATATTTGTTCATTACACTTTATTTTCCTTTTTTGCCTATTTGTAAAATGGTAAAAACCCTTTTTTGGAGATAATTCTTTGACAATTTAAAAATCTGATAGCTTAAAAATACTTTCCAGGCTAATAGTTCTATCTGGTTTTCTATATAACATTGGTTACTTATAGTTTTCTGAAAAATTGTGAAGTCTATTGAATTTTCACATAAAACACATAGCACAAAGTATACCCTTGTTTACAAATTTCCTCATCTACTACATACTTTTCTCATGCCAGTTTTTGGTTTTTCTTCCCTTAATAGGCTTGTCAAAGGCATGCTTATTTTATTATTTTCAATAATCAATTCCTAAATATATTCATACATGATTGTTTTTTGAATTTCTAATTATACTCCCCTTTTATTTTCCTCTTTATGCTCTCTTTTATTTTTTTATTTTCTTCTACCTGCTTGAAGTATACTTTGCTCTGTTGATTTTTTTTGAGTTGAGTTCATAGGAAATTTATCTTCACTCTTTCTCACTAAATGATGAAAACTCTTTCAAGACTATGGATTTGTCATCTGAACTGAGCTTTAAGGTGTTTTGTTTTGGTTTCGCATTCAGACTTTATTATGAATCTACCTTCCTGCAACATTTACATATGCCTTGACCATTTTATAAAATAATATATTTTATCACCTTTCAGCCACAAGCTGACATGTAGTTTTTTTGCATTGCTGTATTTTCTATCCAAACTGTATTTGCATTTTTTATTTTCTCTAATACCTAATACTTTAAGACTTTGTTTTAATAGCTCTGAGATTTTGGTTTACGTTTTTACTTTTTATTTCTAACCTTAGCTTTCATTGTACTAAAAATTCACTTTTTTTGAATTTAGTGAGGTTTTATAATTTTTGGTCCAGTGTAGAATAATTTTTTATAAATGATCCATGGATATTTGAAAAGAAGATTATATCATCTGTAGGGCACAAACTTTCATATATTAGCTATCAAATAAACCTTATTAAGCATATTTAAAGCCTGTTTAGTTTTGACTCCACAATTTACTGAAGACTAAACATGATATGCTAATTTTTCTATAGTTATGTTTCTTTTCAGTTTTTGTCTTCTAGTAGCTTTTGCTCTCTATTTCTATGCTATGTCATAGTACATTATACATTCATTGTAGATCACACCTTTTATAAAACAACCCTCTTTAGCCAAGACACTTTTCCTTGAGTTTTATTCTAACCAGTATTTATATTGCCACTCTTATGTTATTTTGCCTCTTTGCTTTTTTGATTTTAAAAGTACATTTCTGCTTTATTTTTGTCCAATTGCACTATTATTCTATTTGTAAATCTTTTGTGTCACTATGTTTCAGGTGACTACAGCACACAGCTATATTTTGTTTTAGATGAGTCTTTGTCATCTAATAGTGGACGTAAATCTATTGATATTTATTAACATAAATGTTGTTAGGTGTTCTGTCTCTCATCCTATTTTATAATTTCTATTTTGTTTGTTGTTTTAGTATTTCCTTACTTGCTTATTGGTTTTTAAAGTGTATATAATGCTATGTTCTGCCATAATTATATTTCTCTAATTATCAATGCCAACATGAAACTCTGAATCTCTCCCTAACTTTTCCACCAATCCTACTTAGGACAGGAAATTTATCAAGCTGGGTGAGCCATATCTATCTCTGTTTCTAAACAACTGCACTTATTTAAACAATCTGTTTCAAAGAATTACTAGCAAAAAATGTCCATAGTTCTTCATTATTCGACTAATTCAGTGACTTTGAACCGGTGCGCCATGGCAGGCACACTGGTGTGCCACAAGAATTTTAAAAACATGTACTTACCCAACTATTTAGTCAGGGGCACTGACCTCTTTTCCCTTAGATTGTCCCTTAAAAAATGACAACAGCCGGCTAAACAACAGCCATCCAGTATGAATGCCCTGTGTTAAACTGTAAATACATAGGTCATATAACAGAGTTGCACCTTATTGGTCATGTTGCATAATAAGGTTGCATCTGATTGGTCAATTCTTGGTACCAGAAATCTTTATATACAAATATAGGCACTTGATTTTTTAAAAAGTCACTGGAGGAAAAAGGATAGGTAATTACTATTATTAGTGTTTTGAAAATCAATCAAAATTATAGTTTTTTTGTGAGATTGGCAAAAAATGTATTTTTTGATGTGCTGCAGAATTTTAGTAATTAGTTTATGTGTGCCATAAGGTGAATTTTATAACCAGCCCTCGTGCCAGGGATGCTGTGTATCAGTTATAATTAAAGTATCATGTAAGAATAAAACTGCTGGAGGACAAATCAGAAATTAGCAGATTTAACTCTATGTAAGTACCACAGAAGAACTTGGTCATAGTTTCCACATTCCATTTTCCTCTTTTACAGACTGAAATAATAAATCAGGGCCCCTCACTATATACAGCTTCATTCAGCCCCAGGAAAGAGAGACGCCAAGAGTCCTTTCTCTCCCAGGACCATTATCTCCTGCCCGACAGATCCAGTCAATGTCCCCCAGGTGACCTCAGGTCCAGGACTTTGCTCTGGCTACTTTCTCACATCCATAATGATCTTTTCCACCCACCCATTTTTTTTTTTTTCCAAAGCTGGGCTCAAATCTCACTGATTTTCCTGACAGTCCGCTTCTCAGAAGGGCCAAAAAACTGAAAGCTGTTCTGCTTATTGGCTCTCGGTTGTTGTCTTATAATAACTACTTATGTGTGTCAAGTGTCTCCGCAGTTCGATCACAGAACCCTCCAGGGCAGAAACGCTGCCTTCCGTCATGGCGTTATCTGAGTTCAGTGTTGGGAAGAATTTCAAAACTCACCCATAGACTGTGGGCCCGGAAGATCAGGGTTACCCTGCCAGATTTGATTCTAACTCAGTGACTTTCAGGAACTCATCTCCTTTCTTTGGACCTGCAAAATGAGGATGAGTTCCAAGGCCACTTCGTAAGTTAATGTTCTATGATGCAGTAAGACATTTAGTGAAGAAGGAACTGAGTCACAGGCCAGAGAGAGAAAATGACTTGAGCTCAAGTTTGTAGAGTTAATTAATGGCTGAAGGATAATTAGAAACTCAATCCCCTGACCCCCAGCCTGCAGGGAGCTATCTCAGAAAGCCCTTTGGATCTCCCAAAGCAGCAGCACAGAATCTCGCTAGATGCTCATTGAAAATACACGGATTGATTTACGAAGAAGCTAAACTCTAAAACGGTACAACTGACCCCAAACTTTTATTGGCTACAAAATTGTAGTTATGTCTCCATTTCAACTCTTAGGTGCTGATTCCTTTGACGCCATGGCAAGGCTAGTTCTCTTTTCTCTCTGTTAAAAAACAGCCTCGTTCTTGACTTTGTCTGCCAAGTTCTGCAGTCCCTTACATGTTTTTGATTTCCCACTGGCTCTTATCTTTTCCACAAGAAAGACAATTTATAGCAGAGGCATATTCATTTCTTTGGACCTCTCTTGCCTTACCTGTAACCAAAAGGTGTTGAAATGACTTTTCTCTAAAAGTCTCTCCAATTCTAAGATTATTTGAACTTTCTGTTTTTGAATGAAGAGGCAAGAACAGAATAAGAAAGTTGAAGGGAAATGGGACATTTTAACCCTCGTTTCCTCCAAAAGCAGCCTGAGACATGGATTAATTGCAGGTAATTTGTTGTGCAGAGTGATCTCAGGAAACAGGTGCCAGGGACTGAAAAGAGGGAAAAATGAAGGAGAGAAAGAACATCCAAGAATATGCTATTGAGTTGATCGCCACTAAGGGCAACGGGGGATTCATCTTGCTGGGGATCCTTGCAGAAGCTGTGTGGAATGTACCTCACTGTCCTTTGAAGGGACAGAGGGAAATCCGTACACTAATCTGTCCCTCACTGGGGAAAGGGTGCCTGCCTCTTGGATGTTAACCTGCTCACACGTTACGAGAGTGTGCAACAGAAAGCCTGGGCGGTCCTCACAGCCATCCCACGTGGCTGCGGCACAGAGGCCGGGGGCGGAATGAGAAAGATGTGGAGTTGGCTGAGGCAGGTGCTGCCCGGGTGCTTCTCCATGTGGTTGGTTCCTGCAGCAACAGCTAGAGTACAAGGTGGACTGAGAGGAGGTGAGGGTGGTGGGCTGAAGGAAAATGAATTTGGGGTCGAGGTCCTCAGACCTAACTCAGTGCCTGGGTGATCCAGATAAAAGGAGAATTAAGTCAGAATCTGGGTGGACTGAGAAGATAATGATATTTCCTAAAAGGCTTAAAAATAGGGGAAAATATTATTCGAAGATAGGTAATATGAAATGTGATAATATATTATTTCTCTGCTCAAAACCCTCTAGGACGTGCAAGCCCGACTAGCGCAAAAGTCCGACTCTCAATGGCCATCGACATTTCCTCCGACTTCTTTGCCCCCTCCCCCTCCCTTCCTCTGCTCTAGCCATACACCAAGCAGGCTCCTGCCTCAGGGTCTTTGAACATCTCTGCCTTAAAGGCTCCTCCAGCACTTCATGTTGGTCTCTGCTGCAGTGTCATCTGAGGAGCCCTCTGCGACCCCACATGAAGTGCACTCCCATCACCCTTTATCCCCTGACCTAATTTTTTTCCATAACACTAACACTATCTCAGTTCATATTACATATCTCTTTTTTCTTTACTGATTTATTTTCAGTATCCTTCAGTGGAATGTAAGCTTTACCAAGGCCACACCCCTCTATTCCCACCCCCTACCGGCATAGCTCCAACATCTAAAACTGTTCCTGGAAATAGCAGGTACTTGGTAAATGAAAAAAAAAGCAAGACAGATTGAATGAAGATGTTTATGTCTTGTTGATGCTAAATTTGTTTAAAAAACAAAACAAAACAAGAGGATCTAATATTTGTTAAAAGTCCCTTAAATAGAAGCCCGAAGACTGTTAGATTACATTCCTTCTGGATGGCGATGTAAATTATTAGTGTAAAAGGTGGTAGAGCAGACTAGAGCTTTTGGACCTGGAAACACCAGTCGTGTGTTACTGTTAGGGACTCTGGGGCTAACAGGGGCGTCCAATCTTTTGGTGTCTCTGGGCCATGCTGGAAGAAGAGGAGTTGTCTTGGGCCATACATTAAACACACAAACACTAATGAAAACAAAAAAATCTCTAAATGTTTTAAGTAAATTTACAATTTTGTGTTGGGCCGCACTCATAGCCATCCTAGGCCGCGTGTGGCCCACGGGCCAGGGGTCAGACACCCCTGGAAGGGAGCCATTTTGAGATACGCTGTATCCACTATCATCTTCTGCCCCTGGTGTGCACCCCCACCCCATGGTTTCAGATGGCAGTTTGTCCTCTTGGCGAATTAAATCAGGCACTTAAGCTAAACTCCGGGAACATCTAGGCAAGTGTTGGTGTGCGTCTGTGTGTGTGCGTGCACAAATATATGCAAATTCTCTTCTAACCAATACGTAACTCAGCCAAAACTGCAAAGATGTGCTCTAGTGTCTTCAGGTGGCAGCTCACTACGTGTGGCTGTGGCAGCAGGATGCGCATGTGTTCGAGCATGAGCAGAACAGCTAGTGGAAGGAGAAGGCTAAATGCAGGTTTTTTACTGATGAAGACCTCGAGAATTGGGAAAGATGGGAACTCCTTAGGGTTTTGACAGCTTTCTGTAGATAACAGATGGTTTAGGTAGTGAGTCTAACGAAGAGTCACTGAATCCAGACCCTCAGAGGTTAAAAGTAGGAGAGGGGTTTATGTTAAATAGAGACAGCGGCCTGCCTCTTAAATGATGATGGGCTTGCCAGCGAAACTCAAAGAGTATCAGTGACATTGTGTGAAAGTGCACACACAGCACAACCCTGAACTCCGTAGTGGCACTACATTTTAAAGGTGTTTTTAATCCTTTGAAATCATAAAAATTGGTGGTTTTCAGTAGCATGAAGCTGGGGTCTGAAGAGTCTAGAAAAATGGAACTAGCCAAGAAGCTTGTAGCCTGAGCTTGGCTTACCTGGGTGGGGCTAAAGGAGTCCACATATTTCCTAAGATTATGCGTAAAATTTTATGTGTACATTTCTCCGGGAGAAGGGAATAGAGCAGGGCTAGCAAATGCTTTCTGTAAGGTCCAGGCGGTAAATGTTTTGCACTTTATAGGTCAGATGGTCTCTGTTGCAAACGATTCCACTCTGCCCATACAGTGTGAGAGGAGCCATAGATAACACATAAAAGAATGGGTGCGACTGTCTTCCACCATAAATTTATCTACAGTCATGGAAGGCGGGCTGAACTCCACCCATAAGCCACACTTTGCTGACCTGTGGAATAGAGTAGTGCTAGCCACGGACGTTCTCTGCAAGAATGAAAATGTTTTATATCTGTGCTGTCTGGTATTGAAACCACTAGCCCCACGTGGTTATTTTGCACTTGAAATGTAGCTTGTATTGCTGGTGTGCTGAGTTTTTAATTAATGAAAATGAAAACGTAATAGCCACATGTGGCTATGGGCTACCATACTAGACAGCACAGGTCTAGAACTTTCATAACAGAATTAGAGGCAGGGCCAAAGGCCACAGGCTCCCTGAGAAGAGAAGCTCCCCCGGCAAGAACAGGTGTTGCACCCACGCAGAGCTCCCCAGGGCCCTGCCTCACGGCACATGCAGTCATTCCAACCTTGCCTCAGAGCGGGTCTTGATGGGCTAGTGTCAGGGACTGAGAAGACGGGATGACTCCATGACACTCGGGATCTGATACTTGGAGCACCACAGGAGATAGGCTTTCTTCTTCTCTCTCAATTTATCTCCCTGACGTGGTTTGTGAAGGCGACACTGATGGTCACTCGCCTCGCTAATGGTTCCTTGGTTACAGGAACGTGCTATGTGTTACGACAAATCAGCTGAAAGGATAGGAAGAAGACTCAACCTAGGAGCTTAATCAATGGCTAAAACAGAAGGGCTTTAAGGTGCACAGAATTTCTTTTTCTCTTTTAGAAAGTCTTGAAAGATGCCAGAACCTGGCTCTAAACTGAACTTGAGGCTATGTGCATTGCCCAATGAGGCTGATCATCACCGCCTCGGAAGGCTCTTGTTCTGACACCATTTCATCCGCTCTCCTCGGGACAGAATTCAAGTTGAGGTGGAGAGCTCTAGTCGCTCTGCTTCAGTGCAGGTGTCTCCTGCCGCATATCCCAACTCTTCCGGCTTTCCCTGTTTGGTGAGCATAGTAACCATGCCCTAGGACCGGTGGGAATGAACGACATGTGAATTCATACTTGGTGCCTGGGTTCCAAGAAGACTTCTATTGTCAATTTTTATCATGACGGCAGCAAGAGTCATACAGTGACTGTTCCAGAGTCAGTATCCCTCTTCAACAGAATTACTCTCAGTGCGCTCTCTAGCCTAGGTTAAATCTGCAGCTTCTTCAAGTCTCCAAGAGATGAGATGCATCAACGGGGAAACCATTCTGCTCTCTCATGCAGTGTCCTGCCTGACACCATGAGCGGCTATCCCAGGGGCAAACTGGATATTCAGCTCTGTTTAAGGGTCCTGACTTGTCCAGGCAGATCATGACTCAGAGCCCCAGCCAAGAAATTGAATTCAAGGTTTTAGCACGTATTTTTGACACAAATTGACTTCTGGTCCGGTTTCTTGGTTCCTGAGACCATCCATCCTCCTTCACTAGAATTCCCCTGACAAATATTAATGAGATTGTTTCCTCTGATTCTTGAGAGTTAATTAGGTCTGTGACATCAGAAGTATGTGCATCAAGGAACACGGTGGGGCTATGCTTCTGGAGAAACCAGAAGAGAAAGAAATGATAATCAGTACGAGCCCTTGGGGGACCCCCATCGGTATGTAGCTTGTAGTCAATAAATGGAACTGACACAGCAGTTAAGGGCAGGCTCCCTGTGCCCTCTGACCTCCAGAGGGCTCTGACAGACACAGGAAGACAATATTTTGGCTCTTCAGCCTACACTGTAGTTTGCACTGGATGTGTTGCTGTTGGTTTTAGGAAACAGAGTCATTTGTCTAGTTTCTCTGCCTCTATTCGAATGTTCCATCAGAGGAATGTTTCATTAGGATGGCAAATTGCCCCATAAAATAATCAGCAATGGGAGAGACCTATGAAGTCTGGATCAAATTCATAACCAGGAGTTTCTTTAGTCCATCAGTTTTTTCATTACCAATGACACACTTGATGACAGTGAGCATTCCCAAATAAAGCAACTTTCACACTGAATGTCAATATTTTCCTTTTAGCAAATTATCTTAGTAGCCTGCAGCCTGCTTTCTTTGAGACCTACTATGTTATCTTCCATATCTAATGGCTAAGGGGCATGTATACAACTGTTTCTTTTACCTTTTTATTACAGACCTGTATGAACCTATATAAAAATAGGCAGAATAAATATTATGAACTTTCATGTACCGACAATGATCAATTCCTGGCAGTTCTCTCTCATCTAAACTCCCACTCACTTCCCTCCTCTCCTCCATTGCTCTGAGGTATGTTCCAGATATTATGTAAAAAAAGATTTCAGATGTTTTTTAGGGACCCCTTGTAGTTCCCTTGCCTGATGTCTACTTCCCACCTCTAATGTTTTATTTTGAAGTGAATCCCAAATATCACACTTTCTAGTGATCCTTTTCTTCCTCCAACCTGATATGTCTTGTTATAAAGTTATTATTCATTAGTTTTAATAGACTTGAACACATTATAAAAACAGGTGCCACAATTAATATGCAATCAGTGCATTCTTTCCCCACGTGGCTCTATTATAACAATGAATCAAATTCTAGAACTACTGTAAGCGAACTTAATGAAGGAGATCACACAACATAAACAATCCACGCCTGCTGCAGACGCACGCAGCTTTTCACATTTGCTCTGAAGCACTGGGACAGTAAAACGGCTTGGTTACTCAATCAGGTTTCACCACATCAAGAATTGGTTACCCATGTACCGTTTTCTGAAAGCTTTCTGATGTAAATCATATCAATACCAGGACCTTTGTAAGCATTTATAACTTGGAGTTGTATACATCTAAGGTTTGAGATGAAGAAAAACAACATTAAGAAACCACACAAAGGATGACGCTGGTGCCTATATGTGCTTGGGTCCCCACGTGGACAGTATTCCGTCCCTCCTACCCACGTCTTCATGGTGATCATCCCCGTCCACTGTGGATGCTCTTAGGGAGTCACCAGTTGCCGTTTCCACAGCACAGCCTTTTGTTTCAGGGGAGCTCAGTTCTGTTGGTTTCTTCTCTTTTTTCTCTTTCTTGCTGTCATATTCCTGTTCCCCTTCATTGTAATCCTATGTAACTTTTACATCTTTATCACTCCCTGATTTCCCTTCCCAATCCTTTTCCTTATCTTTACTATTCTTTTTCTTACTTTTTGATTGTTCACTTTCATCTCTGCTTCTTTCTTTATCTCCATCTTTCTTCTTCTCCTTTTTATGCCCCCTAGGGGATGGTAAGGGAGGCAACTTTCTTTTTGGAGACCTAGGCTTTTTAGGAGACCTTGGGCCACTCCTGCTTCTTCATCATCTCTCTCTTCTTGCACTTCTGGACCATCCGGCTGTGCTATAACTTTCTGGTGGTGTTTTAGAATGTTTCTTTCCATTGTCTTCTTTCTTATGGTCTCTGGTATTTGATGTGTTCCTTGACCTCCTACTTCTCTCTGGAATATCTTCTCTGCCTTGGACTTTTGGATTCCTTGGCTTAGAACGCGAGCTCCTTCTTGATCAGCATCTTGGCCGCTTATGCCTAGAAGATGAGGGCGTCCTCCTTGAGCGAGAGAGCCTTCGTTCTCCTTTCTTCCATGGCAGCAGAAGTTAGGGACTGTGCTCCTCGTACTCTCTTCATGGCTTCCTCTATTTCTTTACTAGACGTATCTGATTTCAGCTACATTAAAATCCTCCAACACAAGGCTCTACTTAAGGTCTTGTTTGTTGACATGACAAATTAACATTCTTATAGTTACATCAGGAAGTACATTTGAAATAGACAATCCTTTAGGCCTTGTGGCTGAATTTTTGTGGCTTCTGTTTCACTTTGAAAGGTTATATATGCGCTCACCTTTTTTGATGGGTAATTAGGCTTTAATTACAGAAACAAGATTTCAAATGAAATGTCTTTGGCAGTGAGTGAATAGCATATTTTGAAGTAGAGCTGTATACTTTTTCATAAGGTGTTTGGGGATTTTTTCCCCCTGAAATAATTTATTCCACACCTACATCAGTGAAAGCTTATCTGCCTATCCTGAGTCCATCAGTAAAAGAAAGTTATCTCTTGTCCTGATTTTCAGTTTTGAACTTTTATTAATTTTTTTTAATCTAAAGTGTTGCATTTTACATTGACCTTCATATGCTTTTAAAATAAAATGTACTTGCTAATGTACTTTTTATTTGCTCTCAAGTTGTATAAAATCAGTACATTTGTGTTACTGTTACTGCTGTAGTAATCTTATGCCCACAGCAATTCCATGTTAAATGCAAAGTAGTTAGGAAACTGCTTTCTTAGCTACAGGCATTTCAACCTTCACTTTTGCGCAGTAAAAACAAAAGCAGGCTGCAGTCTGTGCCATACAGGTATACAGCTTCTGAAATTGTTCTACTGCACTTTGATGAGAAAACCCTTAAACTTAAAAACCAAACCAAACCAAAACACAAAACCAGGTGCAACCTGGTCAGTAGAGAAAGCATGAGCTAGGACCTAGTAGGGCAACAAAGCAATCTCCATTCTCCAGCAAGGGTTGAGTATAGTTGGAAGACACGATATTTTATTTTAGCAAAAGCAACAAGACAAAGCAAATATTCCACCTCTAGCAGCAGCAGCAACGGCAAAATAAAAGAAAAAGAAAACACAAGGCATCCTCTATCTGATCAGACACTTTCCTATAAAACCAGATGGTTTTATTGTTCAAGATCCTCCATGTCATTATGGACAAGGATTTTTCCAAGAAAACTATACTCCACATATCAAATAAAACACATTCTCTCTTCATCTCTCTGTCTCTGTCACAAACACACACAGGTATTGTTTCCCTTGCTGAACCTTCCCTGACACTTTAGTTTCTCCCCACCACTCCGCCTCCCCCATGGAATCTCCTCTGGCAACACAGCCTCACATGCAGCGCCACTGCCCTCAGGTTCCACAAGGGAATGGATGCTGGTGAAGAGACAGCTTCTCAACGAAAG
This sequence comes from Mormoops blainvillei, assembly GCA_004026545.1. NCBI lineage: Eukaryota > Metazoa > Chordata > Mammalia > Chiroptera > Mormoopidae > Mormoops > Mormoops blainvillei. The sequence goes on along the minus strand of PVJD01003673.1, from coordinate 60,924 downwards.
GCAACTTACTGATTTTTAAAAAGTTGTCTTCATGAAGAAAATTGTGTGTATCCAGCACACTTCAGGGTAGATAAATAGCTGGAGGTACTTATGGCATTTTTAATGCTCCTTTTCCTCCTCAATTATTGTGATGGTTCCTCTTCCCAAGCAACCCTGCCAGATGTGAAGGATGAGAGGACGGAAAACTGGTTCCACAGAGAACCTGCGTGGCATCTTCCCAGCATCAAGTTCATCTACTCTATGTGGAGAGGATGTACCCACACTGTCCTGTAGGCCTTCTCCCAGGGGATCCTGATCATGGCTTGGAAACATATTTAATTAGCAATTAAGCATTCTCTCCCAGGATGGTTCTGGGATGGATGCTGTCTGGGCCTGCAGCCTTGGGTGAAGACAGCAACAGAGGGCCCTGGGCCTTCTCTTTGTGTGCCTGTGAGCTGTGATAAGACTTATTTGAACATTTTCTTTGCTTTAAAAGAAAACAATACATAAAGATGAGGCCAAGCCAACAAAAGGAAGAGTAAAATCTCTGATGTTCCCATGTGATTAGCAAAGCTGCTCAGAGTTGCGCCTGCCGGGTGAAGCGGTAATTGGAAGTTGGGCTTCTGCCGCTTCCAGGATTTCCCTCCTGTTTTTACTGGGGCTTTTCTGTGAGGCCTTGGGATCCTGTCTGCAGAGGCAAGGCCCAGCGGAGCTCTGCCAGCCACAGCCAGGCTGACATGGGCTCCAGGCATCAATGAACTCCTGTTGCAGTGTGTCACCTGCTTAAGGAACAATGTTTATCTTTCTCAGCAAAAAGCCCCAACCTCATTTCCCAGATTCCTTCTCTGATTTGAGTGACATGGACCTGGAAAATGTTCCGAGGCATTAGCCAACACTGGGGGTGTTACTGCTTCCTTTTTTTTCTCTTAAGCAGACATTTTCCTCTCTTCTTGCACCCACCACGCACCAAATGTAGCAAAACTAAATGCAGTAATTTCACAAAATACTAGTGTTGTCACAAACAGTCTGAAACTCATTCACTTAATAATTTCTCAAACACTTATTTACTACCTACGACATTCTAGTCATCATACTAGATTATGAAAATTATTAAAACAGTCCTGGCACCCTTGGGCAGCTAATTAAATAAAAACAAACAAACGACCACCACATGTGATAAGGGTTAAAACAGAGGTGTGGGTTTAACACAGTGAGATAAAAAGGGAGGAGTAATTACCTCTCACCATCTCCCTCCTTTATTCCTTTCTCCTACCCTCTATTATTGGAGGCATTTGTGGCGTAGAAGGCCCAAAAGGTGTTGTTCAGAGTTCAGTCCTATATTACATCTGCCCTGCTACAGACTTGAACACCGAGAGTAGAAACACACTGGTTTCCTCCATCTACTGCTCTCTGCGGGTGGACTGGCTCCACTCGCGGCTTGTGCTGGCCTGACAGCAGAAGATGAGGGAAGACGGCAGGTCGAGGCTAGCGAACATCCACCTTTGCTACCTGCCTCGAAGTGTCGGATACCATTGTTCTCACCCTGTTTGGGTAGAAACAACCAAGGAGTCCCTCTGTTTCTCGCATGACGATAGAGAGGGGAGACACCTGCTGAACGAGGCTGGGGATTCCACACAGTGACCGGGTCAGTGAGCGCTCACACGGTTGCGTTAATTATAGGAAAAGGAAAAATCGATCAGATGATAGGGACTTTCATTGATCTCTATCAGACTTCTGATTACAGGTGACAGGCTTAGAGTTTTCCAACATCCCATCATTTCCTTGTGGTCAGGAGGTCATTGCATGCCGTGACGCTTACAAATGATTTATTTCCTGTTAGGTGCACACCACAGCCTAAACCAGTTCCTTCCGACTTCATCATATTGGGATCTAAGACGCAAAATGGTAACGAGCTCCCCGCTTGGGAGCACACATCTAACTTCAGTTCTGAAGGTAGTTGCTAATCCCTCTTGGGCTACTAGCACCCTAGATATCAACTCGATACACTGACATGAGATCAGAGACTGATTAATGGAACTAAATAGAACCCCCCCCCAAAAAAAAACACATATTATTAAAGTGGTATTGGAAAGAAGAAAAAGAGGGATTTTTCTTTCTGATTTTTACAAAAAATATTTTTCAATTACAGTTTACATTTAATATTCTTCTGTATTAGTTTTGGGCGTACAGCATAGTGGTTACACAATCGTATACTTTACAAAGTGTTCCCCCTGATATTTTCAGTACCCATCTGACACCATACAGTTATTACAATATTATTGACTATATTCCCTATGCTGTACTTTATATCCCATGACTATTTTGTAACTACCAATCTGTACTTCTCAATCCCTTTACCTTTTTCACCGACCCAGTCCTCCAACCCCGCTTTGGGATTTTGCAACAAATGGTATCGGGACAACCAATTAAGCACTTGGAAACGATTACGTTACATACGTACCCCACTCTATACTATACTAACTATACTGTACTATACTATACTATACTGTATTAGTTATGCCCACCTCCTTCCTCTTGCCTTCCCTTCTTCCTTCACTGAACCTTGCTGCTCTTCCTTTTTAAAACTTTCTTGGATTTCTCTTGCCTTTGCTTGTCCTGAGAGACTTTAGAATCATTGTGACCTCCACCCCAAACACGTCCACAGAAGTGGGCCTTGCCTCTGCTCTTTCCTTTCAGAAGGGTGGGCTCCTTGGCCCAGAGCCCCTGTGACCTTGAACTTCTGACATGAAGTAGAACGACTGTGACAGCACAGAGACGATGTCAATGCGCACCCCGTCCACACTGAACTTGGCGCCACTCTGAGGAGGCAGCACCTTTCAAACACTTCAGGCGAAGCAACAACCCTCGGGCCTTTTTGCCTGACTTTTGCCAGGAGGACTCCGACCACTACTTATAATTCACCTGGCATCGACAAGTCGCTGACTGCTCGGAGCTGGCTGTGACCCGAGGGTAGCCTGGGGGAGGTCAGTCCTAATAGGCCCAGGGTGGCCACGGTACTTAGTCAGCCCCTTTGGATGACAGTCATTTTCACACTTCTGTCTTCATGATAACCTTGGCACCACGATACCCAGACTAGGGACTTGAATCAACTGGGAAGAAATTTTAATGTGGTCAAAAAGGCGGTTGGTATCACAGAAGGCTCAGTGACCTGACAGTTGCAACAGGAGCTATTTTTCCCTCTTTACTCTCAGCACTAGCCTGAGTCACTCATTATAAAACAAGCTCCTTGCTCTGGGCGGCCGACATTTTTCTTCTGAGCAGGGACGCTAATAGCCCATCCAGCACCTTTGCACAAAGTAGACAAAAGTGCCCTTCCCTTGGGCAAACAGTCCCATGCTCAGGTGCACAGCTTGTGGAGTCCACCCAGGTGTCCTTGTGCAGTGAAACACCTGTGGAACTGTACCTGATGAGCCTGCTTCTGAGGCACCTACTTTCCAGAGAAACATCTAGTTACCCGGATTCATTCACCAAACACTGAGAGGGTGGTGGGGAGCTAACACTTCCTGAACCCCAACTACGAGCTGAGTAGCTGAATGTCTTCTTTCATTAAATCCTTTTAGTGGGCATTATTATTGATATTTCACAGACAACGTGGCTAAAACATGTGCCAAAGGCTCTATATTGGATAAGAGATAGACACAGAATTTGAACCCAGGACTCTGACCCCAGGGCCGCTTTCTTCCCACCTTGCGGTGCTGGAAACACACAGAAGCACAAGGGGTGGTTCCTTCTCTCAGGGAGCACAGTCCAGTCGGCAAGATGGAGGTGGCCTAGGAAAACGTCAGTTGCTCCCTCTATCCCGCTGTAGATACCACTTCTTCCTCTGAGTCACTGCTGGGTCCTAGTTCACCTGTGCTTTTGGGAGCCCAGATTTTTGGGAAGGATCTCTAGGGTTTGTGATATTCCATTATGTCTATGCCATTCTCTTTGATCACAACTCCTCAAGGCCCAGCAGGTAAGGGCTTTGCTTAAATTAAGACTATGCAGCTACTAAAAGGTAAGGGCAAGCTTTCAGTGAAGGTTATTCTGATTCCAACATCACCTTCTTCTTGTTACATCGCACTGCCTCCTGAGGTCCTTGGGTGAGGTGGTCTGTGGGCCTGGTTGCACAAAAGCTGCAGGCCGGGTAGAGGAGAGTCCATCGCAGGCAGCGAGTCCACTGTCTAGGTCAGCTCTGTAAACCAAGGCAGCGACAGGTGCTGGCATATGAGCTCTGACCATTAGACTTGGTCCTTGCCTCCAGTCTAATGGAGGAGAAAGGGCCCCTCAGAAAGTGGCAGGTGGTCAATGCAACCAATTCCTCACTCAGTATGGAGAGTGTGTTTGTTCTGTTTGGTTTATTTTAATTTTTTATTATGGGAGATAGAAAATTCAAGAGAATTGTATCATAAGCCATTGTAGCCGTGATCCTGCTACAACGGTGATGAACACATAGCCAATTTCGTTTGTTTATACGCCCTCCAATGCATTATTATAAAGTTAATCCCACACATCGTATCATTTCCTCTGGTGATAGGTAAGTTTGTACCTCTAAAATGACTCTAAAAATACAGCCACAATATTATCAGGCTTAAAAAATAAAAATAATTCTTTAATATTTTCAAATACTCTGTTAGTGTTCGAATTCCTGAATATATTCTGTGTATTGATTTTAAGTAGTTTGTTTGAATCAGGATCCAAGTAAGGTCCAAACACTGAAATCAGTTGTTTCTTAAGTCACTTTTTAAAAAAGGTTTTATTTACTTATTTTCAGAGAAGGGAGGGAGAAAGAGAGGGAGACAAACATCGAGAGAGAGAAACATTGATCGGTTGCCTCTCACACATGTCCTGACTGGGAACTGACCCTGCAACCTATGGATGTGCTCTGCCCGGGAATCTAACCTGCAACCTTTTGGTGCACAGGGCAACGCTCCAACTAACGGAACCACCGGGTTAGGGCCTCTTAAGTCGCTTTTAATTTACAGGGTCTTTCTCACTCGCTGTCTTTTTATGAAGTTTATTTGCTGAGGAAACCAGGTAATTTGTCCTGTGCAATGTCCACATTCTGAATTTTGTTGAATACTTCTGCATCTGGGAAAGATTTCTAGGGTAAAGAATGAGGCACTTGTGAAAACATGTCCAGGAATAGGGTAAAGATTATAGATTGTGGTATCAGAGGGATCTGGGTTTAAATCCTTGAACTACAACTGTATACATTTGAATTTGGGTAAGTTACCTAATCTTTATTTCTCAGTATCCTAATCTATAAAACACACTTTGAAAAGTGACAGGGCCTAGCTAGTGGTGAATTCTAAAAACATACGTTAAAGGGGCAATTGTACAAATCTGTAATATGCTCACGATATCAACAAGGGATCCCGTTTTCTCCCTCACACCAGGTTTCCATTGCCCAGCAGGAGGCACCAGCGTGCTCGTGTCTGGGAGCACCCCTCCCGAGGCGGGAGCCTCCCTGTGCGCAATCTGCGGTTCCGTTTTACTGACACGAAAGGGCAACACTCGGTGAATTACTTCCTAAGTTTGAAATCCAATCTGTTTCTTAATTTCCCTGGTGTCATATATCGAGACACCATCATCGACCAGAGCTGTGAGAGGCTGTTCGTGACAGAGCTCACTCAGTCTGCCCCTTCACTCGGTGGAGAGTAAATGGCTACCAGACAGTGAAATAACTTGCCGGAGGCTCCTGCCTCCCGGTCTGGAGACCATTTCTATTCTGCAGTTAGGGCCACTGGCTGCGTTTCCCCGCTTTCCAAATTGAGGCGCCACCCTTCAACACATCTATTCCCTTTTCTGGCTTTAGATTTCTTCATTGCATGTACCCCACTACCGTGACAGATATTTTGCTTATGTATCCCTGTTTATTAGTCTTTCCCTGCTAAAATGTTGGCTCCAGGAGGCTAGGCACTTGGTCCTTTTGTTTGCTTCCGTGTTCCCAGCTCCTAGAAAGGCGGCACACAGGAGGCGGCACTCCATTCATATCTGCAGGACTGCACCATGTTGAGAAAAGCCTTTCAGTTGTTATTTGCGGCATCCACACCAAATAACCTCTCTAGCCAAGGTGACTTAAAGGTTACAAGCAATTACGCCCTGGCTGGTGTGGCTCAGTGGATGGAGTGCCGGCCTGTGAACCAAAGGGTTGCAGGTTTGATTTCCAGTCAGGGCACATGCCTTCGTTGCGGGTCAGGTCCCCAGCAGGGGACGTGTGAGAGGCAACCACACATTGATGTTTCTCTCCCTCTCTTTTTCCCTCCCTTCCCCTCCTCTAAAAATAAATGAATAAAATCTTTTAAAAAAAGGTTACATACAATTACTATTTGTTAATACTCTTCGAATTTCTATTACACTTATTTTCAAAATTTGGTTTGGTGTTTATGTTCCTGCCTATAATTTATGTTCTGTTTTCAAGCTGTTATTCACTAAGCCATCTGTGAAATCTGTAAATTCATTACCCACAATTACAAGAATCTCATTCTTATAAAAATCATATTATTGATATCTGCCAAGGTCCTCAACATTTGACAAAAATCTTTTGTTTCCTCCCTTTCAGGTAATGTTTATTGCTTCCTTAGCAAAGGCGGCAAAAGCTCAGTGTTTTCACTGAGAGCCTGTCGAGCATCTTGTAGCAAGGGGCTAGCACACATTTTAAAAAGCCATCATAGTAATAGGGTACCAGCAATGCGTGTATTCCTTGGGGATACAAATCTCTTTCAATTTCCCTATCGTTGGTTTAGATGGGCAGCAGTAATAGGGCTGTGGAAACAGAGAGAATGTTTGTCAGGCCAGGAGCTTGGAAGGCTTTGCAGTCACTCTCAGTAACAGCTCTATTTTACATCTGAGTAAATCCTCACTCGAACAAGCTCACAGGGGTTTACAAACCACTCCATCCTGGCCACACTGCAGGGGCAGATCCCCACAGGGAACTCACTCCCACCCACACCTCCATCTCTGGGGGCCTCAGGTCCCTGGGCTCTGTCTTCTGGCTCAGTGCCCAGCTTTTTCTGCTGTCTATGCCAACTCACTTGGATGGTCTTCTGACTTGCGATCTGGCATCTCTGCAAGACCCTGTTTTTTGGCTCTTCCTTGGACTCGCATACTGTAAATTGAGGGCCGAGTATACCCACCTCAGGTTTGATTCAGCTCCCTGGGGACCTGGCCAGGTGGGCCTTGTTTGAGTAAGAGGCGGAATGTAATACTTCGCTCATTCCCAACACGTCCCAGAGGCACTGGTATATGGCTTGACCGCATCTTTTTATGCACGAGGATGTTCATACATGCTTTTATATCCGCCCTCCCAACTTTAATGGTCAGGTCCTCAGGCTCCAAAGTTCAGACCTATTTAGCTAACTACCAGGCACTCTCTCACCAGGACAGAAACAAAGCTAGTGACCACACAGCTCCCTATGTGATGATGCTAAAGACGTGGGCTCTGCAGTGTACACCTTTACAATGTGTGCCCACTGGGTACTGATTTAAAAAATGTGCTTTCCTCAATTTCCATGGTGAACTATATTCTTATAAATATGGAGGACACCTAGAGAAAGAAGGACCAAACTGAACACCCACAATCTCACCACCCAAAGGGAATCGTCCATTTCTTCTGATCATTTTTTGTTTTTTTTTAAAGACTGTGAGGAGCATATATATATTTTTTATTTTTAACTCCCTTTCTCTCCTTCCCTCATATGTGCATTCCCCTTTATTTCTCATATCTAATGAAATAGGGGCTCCAGAACAGCTGATTACTGAAAGCAATGTTTGTCTTTTTATTAGTCCCTCTTTTCTTTTTTTGTCACTTGTGCGTATTTCATGAAAGACTGCAGGGCTCTGAGTTGTCCCTGGATCTCAGTCGTAGGGAGGCCCACTTTGGGACTACATGCTAGCTAAAACTATGGAGTGAGTGTGTATGCTTTCTGTCTCTCTTTATAACGGGATGATGCCAGTGTGTGCGCTCACCTACGGACACTGCCTTTTCTCTTTTCATATTTATATGTAATATTAAAATGAAAGTGATTTTGTAAATGAATTCTTCTGTTGTGGCTACTGTCAAAGTTGGGTCAAATTTAATTTTCATTCTGTTAAGATCTGAAGTTATAACCTCCATTGTTCAGACATGTCCCTGGTCTTTACTTCTGGAGGAAAGCTGACTGTGTCTTCACATCTGCCGCCGCCACACGGCGGCGGGGCTTGGTGGAGCCAGCACAGTGGCGAGTGTTCCTGCTGGGGTAGCTGGAGCGTGGACGTGGTGGGCATCGGGGTTATGCCGTTCCTGCCCTCATTTGACTGGCTCCTCATTGACGCTGTGTCTGGCGGCTATCACAGATCCAAGCTCTCGGGTACGGGGCTGAGCGTTTCTGTGGGCGCACAGTCTGGCGGGGCCTTGTTCCATATATCCAGGTGGGGTCCTCAAGGCTTTTTGTCCTTCAAAATTAGTGAACATGATGAAATGCCCAAAAGACTGGAGGGAGGAGGGTCTCTTGCTAGGGACCTACAGTGGGTTCAAAAGCTCAGAGTGGCCTCCTTCTGTCTTAGGTCCCCAACAATTACTATGTGATCACAGGCAAATCATGGAACTGTTGGCTTCTATTTCTTCATTCATCAAAGCAGCGTATTAATCAACACTTCTACCTCCTTCAGTAGGAGATAGGGATGACTACAATACTGTGTCCAGGCATTGTTCTAAGCACTTGATCAATATTATCTCATTCAGTTCCTACAACAACTTAAGAGCGGGGAACCACTGTTATCTCCATATTGCAGATGGTGAAACCGAGCCATGGCAAGGTTAAACAACCTTAAGATTACAAAGTGAGGAGATGTTGATCTGAGATTTAAACCAAGGCATTGTGGCTATATTGCCTCAAAAGAGATATTTCTAAGAGCACTTTGAAAGGGCAAAGGGCTATGCAAATCCAGATTGTCACTATCATCGTTATTTCTCTCAGAGAGATGTATCAACAGTAATGAGATTTTGGGGGCTGGGTCAGATTATTTCTAAGGACTGGGCCACCCCAAATCCTAAATGGATGCCACCTGCCCTTGCCGCATAGTCTTTTAGGCAAATGCTAATCTATGCACCGCTCCCCAGGAGAGAGTCCATGCATCAAAGCACGAGCAGATCCCCACCAGCCCCAGGGCCTCTGTTGGCCTGGGTGGAGAAGTGGCCTTAGTGTGCAGGTTACAGCTCTCTGGGGACATTGGCTACAATGCATAATAGGGAAACATTTACATCTTCAGATACAAAAAACTTTGAGCCTGAAGACCAGATACAAGCATTTCTCCCCAAAGCATGCATGTTCCCAGGAGACGTATCAGTCTGAGCATTGGAAATGGGTCTGGAAACTGTGTTCCATCACTGACATCACAGCTAATAATCTGAAAGTTCTTTGAAGGCAATAGATCCTCTTATGTGGCTGTGCCTTCAATTAGCATCTACGTAACTTAATAACAGAGCTGTCATTGCCTCCTATTAACTGGGTGCCGAGATGCTGATGAGAGGTGGACCAGGCTTTGGATTTATCATCATCCTTTTAATTTTCCCAAGCTATTAAAAATAGTTTTTCTCCAAGTATTACTCTTTCCAATGATGTCTGAGCCGTTTCTTTTAAGTTTTCTTTGATCTTGATTTGATGGAATAGAAAAAAGAAACATAAACCATTAAAAATTCCTACAGGAGCCCAGCTCCATCCATTTATTCATGAACAAGCATGGCAGGGATCAAATCAGGAAGCCTTTGACTGGGGGTATGAATAGAACAGCAGAAGGAGTTAATCTTGTATTAGATTACAGGGGATAAGAAAGCTGTCATCCACTTCGTAGCCGCTTTCTCTATCTCTAATCATCCATGCAGTAGGGAAAGCCTTCAGTTCACATTAAAAAGGTCTTCAGGTTTTAATGCCACTATGAATGCTCCCTTCACAGGAGGTAGGAATTACTTGTAGTGTTGCCGGTGCTGGAGTAGTTCCTCGCCCTGTTAGGGACACTGAGAAATGCTGGTTCAAAAAGAAAGTCAGAGGACCTAGTAAGTGTAAGGGGAAATGGTAGCTACATAGTGGAGAAACCAGCCACCAGCTTGGCTGGGTCATGAAAATTAACATCAGTAAGTGGCAGACGGACATCATGTGCCTCCAGGTGTGTTGCCAGGAGAAGGACATGCCATCACTTAGCTGGCACTTCAATTTGGAAAACACAACATGAGTGGGACCAGGGGGAAACATCGGGCCAAGAAAAAGCAAAGAACATTTACCTTAAAGCATATTTTAAAATAATCTTAAAAGTATGTTCAAAACCTCAAATCTATGTATTTTCTGAAATCTTCTGATGGTTTTTGAAAATGTATTTCCAGACCTGTCTATGTGATAAAAGGCAAAGAAAGGTTGAGGAGGTGTTCCAGATTAAAGAGACATGACAACTAAATGAACGGTGTGATTCTAGTTGGGATCCTGTTCAGAAGGAAAATATGCTTTTGAAGCACATTCCAACTGATGAGACGGGTGTGGGTAACTGGTGATCGGGCGAAAGAGCTGTGACAATGTTAAACCCCATGAAGCTGGTAACTGCACTGCGGTTCTTTCCTAGGTAGGAGCAAGTCGTTCCTAGGAAATGCACACTGAGGGGCTTAGGGTGATGGGCATGACATATGCAAGTGCTTTTCAAGTAATTTGGAGATAATTTGATACATACATACAAACATATGTACATAGAATGCTAAAGCAAATGGGAAAGATGTTAACGTTCAGTGAATATGAATAACGGGTATATGTGCGCTGTTTGTACTATTCTTACGAATTTTCTGTAAGTTTGAAATTATTTACAAATAAAAAGCTGTTTTAAAAAGTCACTCCATTATGTTGAGATGTCAGTTCTCCCAAAATTAACCTATAAATTTGACACAATTCCTATCTAAATCCTAGAAGGCTTTTTTCTTTTTTTCTTCCAGACTTGGGCTGGAACTACACCCCCGGCTTTCCCAGGTCTCCAGCTAGAAATGGCAGATTGTGGGACTTCTCAGCCTCTGTAATCATGGAAGTCAATCCCTCACAATAAAGCTATTTGTATATATCTATCTTATTCCATTTGTTCTGCTTCTCTGGAGAAGCCTAAAACTGGGCTACAGCCTGGATAAACCTCAAAAACATGATGCACCGTGAAGAAGCCAGATACAACAGGCTGTATGCACTGTACGATTCCATTCACATGAATGTCTAGAAGAGGTAAATTTAAGAGAAGGAAAGCAGATCAGTGCTTGCCTCGGGCAGAAGGTGAAGGTGAGCTGCTGTAAATGGGCATGAGGAAACTCTGAGGTGACAGAAATGTCATATCATTGAACTGGGTGATGACTGTATAACTTCATATACTTATGCACATCAAAGAACCTATGTATTTGCAGTAGGTGAATTTATGGCATGCAACTTACACATTAATAAAACTGTTTAAAAAAAATCAGTATAGCTAAGTTCAGAAGAAAACTGAAACATACAAGGCTTCCATTCTGTCAGACCATTCTTGTATGCTTACGGCTGAATCAGAATGTTGACCACTGTTTCGGAAGGAGAGGACCACCGCCATTTCAGGGCACCTGTAGGAAAGGTGAAGAGCTGAGCCAGGCATTGTCGTGGTTCCTTTCCTTACACTGTCCTATCTGATCCTCACGATAGCCAATGAGGTTGATAATCACTCCCACTTCGCAGGTTTGGGCTCAGAGGTTGATAGGGTGTCAAAACCACGTTAGCAGGGCTTGATGACACCGGGTCTCATGCCATGACACGTCTTGGAAGTAACAGCTACCATGTGGCTACGCTGGCTTACGTAGTAAGGCAAGGGGAAAGAAAGGTCCCGAGTCAGGGATAGTTATAAAGTCAGAAACTACACTAACGGAAAAGTACTTCAATTTCTTCCTTAGGCACAAAGGAAACAGCAACTACATTACTACACAACCATTTGTCTTTCTAATAGATTTTTTAAAATCACTACAACAACAAAGTAATCAATTAAAATTGGATTTCCTTAAGAATAAACAAATGGGACTTCATCAAAATAAGAAGTTCCTGCATGGCTAAAGAAAACATCAGCAACATGAAAAGGGAACCAACCGAATGGGAAAATATATTTGCCAGTGATGCCTCGGACAAGGGTTTGATCTCCAAAATATATAAAGAACTCACACGACTCCACTCCAGGAAGACAAACAGTCCAATTAAAAAATGGGCAAAGAACCTGAACAGACACTTCTCCAAGGAGGACATCTGCAGGGCCCAGAGACACAGGAAAGGATGCTCAGCATTACTAGCCATCAGAGAAATGCAAATTAAAACCACAGTGAGATACCACTTCACGCCAGTCAGAATGGTCATCATAAACAAATCAACAAACAACAAGTGCTGGCGAGGATGTGGAGAAAAGAGAACCCTAGGGCACTGTCGGTGGGAATGCAGACTGGTGCAGCCACTGTGGAAAGCAGTTTGGAATTTCCTCAAAAAACAAAAATGGAACTGTCTTTGGACTCAGCAATTTCACTGCTGGAATTATACCCTAAGAATCCCGAAACACCAATTCAAAAGAGCCTATGCACCTCAATGTTTGTAGCAGCACAATTTACAATAGCCAAGAATTGGAGGCAACCTAAGTGCCCAACAGTAAACGAGTGGATCAGAAAACTATGGTACAACTACACAATGGAATACTATGCAGCAGAAAGGAAGAAGGAGCTCCTACCCTTCGCAACAGCATGGATGGAACTGGAGAGCATTATGCTAAGTGAAATAAGCCAAGAGGTGAAAGACAAATACCATATGATCTCACCTATAAGTGGAACCTAATCAACAAAATAAACAAGCAAGCAAAACATAACCAGGAACATCGAAATAAAAAACAAACTGAGAGTAACCAGAGGGGAAGAGAGACGGGGTAACAGGGGAAAAGGAGGGGAAGGGTCATCAAGGAACATGCATAAAGGACCCATCGACAAAGCCAAATGGGGGAAGGATTGAGGGTGGGAGGTGGGACTGGGGAAAGTGGTGGCAGGAAAATATTCACAAAAAAAAATAGACAGGGGGAGGCGAAGAATAGTATAGGAAATTGAGAAGTCAAAGAACTGATATGTACAACCCATAAACACGAACTAAGAGGTGAGGGGGTGATGGGATGGGGTGCAGGGCAAAGGAGATAAAGGGGAGAAAAAAGTGGCACTGTAATAGCACAATCAATAAAATATACCCCCCCAAATTGGATTTCCTTGATATTTCATTATGACAACAAATTTTTCAGTGAACTGTTATATATGCATGTGATTTGATCTTCAAAAATCAACCTTGGGTAGTAAATCAACAATATTCATTTTAAGACTGTATGTGGCTTTTTAATGACTCAGGCAGGCTTTCATGTTTCATTAAAATTGCATAATGAATGAATTAACAATTCAGTGCTTAAGTTTCCTGACTTTAGGAGAGGGACATTAGGAAGCTATTTTCAGAAGTACACTGACTCAGCAAGTTATTAAATTACACTAATTTTCTATACATAGTAAAATGTTTAGGAAGGCACTAAAGAGTTATTTTCGGCAAATCTTGATTGAGTTCGTTGTCCATGAGATTTGTCACTATTATGAAACATTTCCTTTGAAAGGTCCAAAACTTGCCCACTTTCTCCCTGAGACATCCGCTCCTTGTGTGAACCCTGAAGACATGGCCGATGTGAGACAGGCAGCGTCTGTAGTATGTGAGCCTTCCAACCATTCCAGTGACGGTTACCACTGAAATGTATGCAACAGTGTATTCAAAATGACAGCCCTAAATAATGTATAAATATACACAGTGATGATTCTTGAGATACTGTCCACCACCGTGGGCTCTAAACATCTGTTTCTAAAGAGATGCTGTAAAACTGAAGATGAGTGTCACGAGAACGGGTAGCTTCGCTATCAAATAGGCCTCTGGTTCAGATCATATCTCCTGGACCACTTCAGCCTCTACTAGCAGAACTTGTCACGACACAGCTAAAGTACAGAGAGGGGGGAGGAGGTCCACTGCTCTGTCTACGGCCTCCCTTCAGGCTTGCGGTTCCACCAAGGAGGACAGGAGGAGGAGCATGAGGCTTAGTGCCATTTTTCTCACCCCCAAGGCCAGGCATGACACACGACAATGTCACACGACAATGCTGACCTTTGGAGGATCAGCAGGCCATGAAGACTGGAGTAGAAATGCTCTAATAATAAATGTTAATTAGAATAAAGCTTCAAAAGATTCATGAAATTTTATACTTTTAAGGAATGGCTTTGGACTATATCTCCAGTCCACTGAGGGCTTAAAGTGCCTGATATGTAAAGTTTGGGGTGTGTATGTGTGGGTTGGCATATTCTCCTGTGGTCCCACGCCGGTGTGTCAGGTTCAGTTTTTAGTGAGATAATGAGCAGAGAGAGGCCTAGAATCACACATTCCAGCTTCAGACAAAGTGGTAAGATCATGGATTCATTGGATGTAGGACGTAAGGACTTTACTGGCCCCATGTTTCCTCAGTACCTTCCTTGCTCAGTCATAGTGCAGCTGGGGCGAGGCCTGCAGGTGCAGCGCAGGTGCTGGGGCCATTTATCGGGCTGAGGCAGGAAGGGCAGGAGCCAGGTCCCCTGCACCACGGTGGGCGGGCGGTGGGCGCCCTCACAGTGTGCTCCCGGAGTTGCGGCCATGTTTTGTGCAAATCAGGACACCAAAGGACAATGAAGAACAGTGAGTAAGATAAAACTTAAAGCATGGGTTTCCCAAATGTGTATGAATTTGTGCTTGGCTTTAGAGTATTAGGAACGTGGAACTAAATGCAATGGAAGAAATGGTTAGTCAGTATGGGCTTCCAGAGACTATGGAACTGAAAATGTGCTAAATGCTTTTCTATTACTTGTCTTTCCTTCTAATTCCATCAAATCATTATTTTTATCTCCTAAATATGCATTGTTAAGAATCCCCCAAAGTCATTATTAACAAGTGAGCCAGCCGGTGCTTGTAAACCATTTTACCAACACAAAAGGCTCTGCAAATGTTTATTCTCATTCCTGATGCTAATTGAACAATGGCATAATAGTCTTCCCAGATAATGCTTTTTAGCAATGCTCACTGTGTGTGCTAGGAAATGACACAGCTCATGCCTGAACTCTGGTTAAACCTGTCAGGTGAGCTGGGGAAAATGCATTGTTCACTTTTCTGTGTTGAGACCAATCAGAACGACTGGACATGGTTGGAGTCATCCTTTCAAGCCTGCGTCTCGTCAACTACATGCTGCTGATAATGCTTCAATGTTCTTTGGGCCCTATGTGCCGATCTTGAAAGGATAGCTTTTCTTGAGGCGTTTTGCTTGGCATTAGAACTGACTATAGGCTTGCTCATTCTGTACTTGGGCATCAAAAGGGCAGGGGATGGAATCTTTCTAATGTTGCTCTTCAAGGTTCCTTACATGCTCTTGGAAAACCTGCCCCTAAAACACAGATGCCTCTTACATCACAAAACAGACAGCGGACTCTTTGCTTGTGTGTGTGTGTATCTGTATAAACTGTATTTTCTTATTTTCTGTATTCTTATGCTATGGTACGCTGAGCCTCGTAGACCTGAGAAAAGTCTGCCCCTCCCAGGGTCAGCTAATTCTTAGATAGTAAACTTGCCTGGGAGTCTGCCTTTGAGATGCTGAGTCCAGCTCCCACTGGCTTCTACTTATTAGACCCTGGTAGTAGAGAACACTATGTCTCTGCCCTAATCTCCCCAGAGCCAGGCACTAGGCAACTAGGAACCACTCCTACAGGCAGGCCAAAGCTCAGTAAAATTACTTAAACTAGTCAATCCTAAACCTGTCTACCCTGCTCACCTTGCCTTGCAATAAAGACGCTCACCCAGGCTTCCCCTTGCTCCTCCCACCTCCTGCCTGGCCCTGGTGCCTCTGTGTGGCCCTGCACGGCATGCCACCATGCTCCTGTTCCTAGGAAGGGGTCTGTGGGGCTGAACATCTTCCTTCATGGCAGTCATTTACATGTCTGTGTGTCTTACCATGCCTGATTAAACCAAATTCTCGGTGTATTTTACAACTGGATAAAATATTATCCAATTGTATCCACAGTCAGTAAATAGTAGGGGTAGTGCATTTGCTCTCCTGAGCACATCCCCAGTCGCCCTTTGCTGGACCTCTGCTGCTCCAAGGCTGGCTGTGGGTTGCCAGGCAACACCATCAGGTTGGTCTTACTAACTTACGTGTTTATTTTACGCTCTTAAAATGTTCTCATGATCAGTTTCCTCTCACGTTACCCCCACACAAAAATCCTGATCAAACACGTTAGAGGCGTTCAATGACTTGGTAAGTGACACAGCGGCTATGGCGCAAGGCAGGCGTGGGCCCGCGAGGCAGCCTATGGACTCTAGCCAGGCCACTGACACGCTTCCCTAGGGCCTCGCTGGTGCGCTGCGGTTTCCCGGAGACTTGGGAAAAACCAGCTATTCCTATGTCTTTCACTCTGACATTCCACCCTTATGGTTTTCAGATTTATCACTTCTTGTGATAGGGAGACTTTTTAAAAAATGTGCTAATAATGGGATAATTACATTTATAACTGGGGAGGGTGGGGAACAGATGTATGATTGCTACTTTTGGGACGGTGCAGGAGAAGGCTGTGTGTGTCAGGTTGAAGGTGTATGCTGGCCCGGGGGGAATGGAACTATATTCAGTTTTTGCTACTTACGATGTCACTGCAGGCAAAGAAGAACAGTGGGTCTGTATCATAAGTGAGAAAAAACAAAGAAATGCCCTATGATCCACTAAGATTTCTGATAATTTGGTCCGATGTCATCCAAAAACCTCAGGCATGACGTGGCTGAACCCGTGGTGGGCCAAGCAGTGGAGGGAGGCACACTTTCCATAAGCTCCTCTACTCCAGGCCATCCTCTGAACAAACGTACTGCAGAAGGAAAAAATCCGTGTTTGCTGTGCAAATATGGCTTCAAGACAAGTCCCCTTAACACTCCATTCTAAAAGACTGCCAGCCCCATCTCCACCTACACAGAAATTCTAGAGAATTGGGCTTTACCTCCAAATCAGCTTGTCTACAGGACGTCAAAACACTCAGATTAAAGGAGAAGGACTAAACCCACCTATTGGTTGGTTAATCTATCTGCCATTGAAGTTATTCTGTTTTTATTTCCCACCACTGAGAGAAAGACGATTTGTTTCTCTTGTTCGAAGAGTGGCTTTATGGCTATCAGGCCACCCAGCAGGTGCTGAGCAACTGCATCATCCAGTGTCGTAAGCCTTCACCTTCACAAAGCTGTGAGCTGTATAATTTCCTCTATTGTTCCTAGATTCCACTGGCCATGATCAAGCACTAACGACCTCACAAGAAAGGGTCCTTCCTCCCGGAGTTCAAATTTTCCCAGTGAAGTGGGGCAGGCAGCTCTTTGGGAAACCCAGCCTAAACCATCTGAAAGAATGAGAAAGCCATGAGCAACAGGGTGTTCTTCACAGTTATTTATAATTAGAAAACATTATGTGCAGCCTCAACGTTAAGCACAAGAAAGGTAGTTAAATAAAATGTCAGTATTGCATAGTGGTTATGAGCACAGAAGAGCATGTGCCTGTCTCTACTGCTCGTCCGCTGTGTGATCTTGGGCAGGCTATCCAACCTCTCTGAGCCTCTGTTTCCTCATCAATAACCTGAGCCTAACAGAGCTGGTTAGGAGTCTGAAATGAGTTTATATTCATAAATATTATGAGGATGAAATGAGTTAACATATATTATAATGTTTATGTACCTAGAGTGTGAAAAGCACAATGTCCGTATTTAATAAACAGAGTGGTACCTTTTCTAGATGGAGAATTTTGCAGCTTTTACAAAGATCACTGCGAAGGCTATACAGCAATGAGGAGAATGCTTATCACAGAAAAGGTCCCATGCAAATCATTAGTACTCTATGTAAAATATGAACATGAATGTTTATCAAGGGGCTACATAAAATGAAAATAGTTGTATTGAGATTGAGGGGATCTTTTGTTTTCCAGACATTTTGTATAGTTTTTCTAAGTTTTAAGGAAGTTAGGTTTGGTGAGGGGTGGGAGGGACAATTCTTCCTGGGCCTCTGGTTGGAATGAATCACCAGGTCCTTCTGGCAGACCTGGAAGAATTATCTGCTCTGCACAGAGTTAATAGAAATCTGCTCATAAGAAATCTCCAAAGAGGGAGATAAATGAGAAAATAGAGGTTTCAGCAGCCAGAAGCCAGGGCGAGGACTAAAGTCAGTGGGCTGGCACTTCCTTTCTACCCACTCTCTGATTGGCTAGTGGCGTGGGCCATCAGGGGGCGGGGGCAAGAGCTCAGAGCATCTTGGCAGGGTAGACGGACAAAGACATCAAAAAAGGTTAAAGCATTTGAGGTTTATGAGGTAGGAATAAAATAACCTCATTTGTCAGGCACTTGTCCACAATTAGTGAAATAGCTGACAAAAGAAATAAACACCTATACCTAGCATCCCTCCCTCTCCTTCTCGGATCTTTATATCTCATCATCTTTACCAGAAGGGCAGCTTCTCCCCAGGACAAAGCAACATTAATACGGCAGTCCTGTCCACGTAACCCTCCCCCCGCTTTTTTTATCCCTTCTCATTAGCAAAGATTCTGGAGTTTAAAAAGAAACCTTAGAGATGGCCTCAGCCAATGGCACTTATAACCTACCCCTAGGGAGTTTAAAAGTACACAGGCCCCTGGGCCTTGAGAAGTAGCACCTCTGGGTGGAGCCCAGGATTCTGCTCCCTAAATCTTTCCCCACCCCCGAGATGGATCCCAGACATGTGTGGGGGTCATGAATGACCTAGATCATTTTAGCGTGAGAAATGACTGACCGAAAGCTTTCCCTTTCTCCTCTACTGCTTGGTCATTGTCTATTTTTTCTCCACCTTCACCCCACTTGTCGCTCTCTACTTCTCTCAAAATCTTTCTCTGTTTTTCTGAGCTGCGACTGGCATTTTAACTACAGAAATGGAAATCCCAGTTAGGAAGGGAGGCTGACAATGTATTGTCACCGATAAACATGCTGGCATTGTTCCAGCACGACCCAGTATCCTGACATCTGTCTCAGGCAGAAAGAAGTGGGCCTGAGCCACGCACACATCTGTCCTGGCAACCACGCAGGGACACAAATGAAATACTCTAAATTAAATTTAGTGAGCTACGGGTCTAATGAGCATTATTAGTGCACTTGCGTGGACTTAAGGAAGCACGGCTGTCAGGCTGACATGGTTCTGACTCCCTTCAGAGACCAAGGGGATCTGAGGGGTTCAGCTCAGGCCTGGGCCTTGCTCTGCTGTCTCAGTTGGACAGCTAAAGACTAGGCCCTGCAGGAAAGCGGCGACAGCTGGAAGCACCAGGGGTCCCCCATTCTTGCGGGTTTGTGCTCTGCTCTTCCTCTCACTTAATGAGAAAGCTGTTTGCTTAGATTTATACCTTTTAATCAGTTAGACACACTTTCATTCTAGCCTTGTTTCTACCAGTCATCCCGACAAACCCATCGTCCCTGATCTTTCTCTGCCAGCCCTTAGCCCCACTGTCCACCAATGGCCCCCCGACAGCCTCTATCCTGCTCCACGGTCCTTACCACATGGGTGGCTTTGCCTAAGGCTGGTCCCTCCTCCAACCTGTCTACCTCCCCCCTGCCCCACCCCCCGAGGGCGGGGATAGGAAACTAAACACACACAAGACTCAGTAAAAATGTCAGATTATTGCTTTTTATTAGTGGGTTTCTTTTTTTTTTTGGTAGCCTAGCAACCTGGTATTAATAGTTTAATAGTTACATAATACTTCTCAGTTAGCCTGGCTACTTGTTATTTTGAGTTCTGGAAACACAGGTGGAAACATGATCTCTTTGTGCATTAGGTTTTTCACACACTTTGTGAGTAAATGTAAATCCCCATGAGAGTTCTAAGTGCCCCGCCTCCTGTGTGCATGTGTAATTTCTGTTTTTATGACATAATGGCTGTTTTACACGCAATGAACTAAAAAAAAAGTAAGGGCTCTGGAGGCAGATAATCTAGAATTTAAATCCCAACTTCACTGATTTGATAACTTTAATGTTTCTTTTATTACTTTGGCTTAATTTGTTATTTTTTCCTGTCTTTAATATTTACTAAAATTCTTTAAGTAAAATTCTTTTGAAAACAAACATGACTAAGAGAAAACCAAAAAAAAAAAAAGGGACTTTTGTTAATGTTTGGACCAGAATGTCAGGGGCAGACACACGCTGAAACATCAGACGTGCTAGGAGCAGCAGGAATGAAAATAAGATAAGGGAGAACTTTGAAGGCAAGGAAAAGTTTGGACCTGAGCCCTTCTCAGTCTTAAAACACTGTCTTGTTCTTCCATTTTAGAAAGAGAAGCTGTTCCCCTGTAGTCTGCTGGCTAGAAGATGTTTGCTTTCATTCAGAAGCCTTGGTGAGCTGTGCACCCCACACCGTGCAGCTTCTCTTCCGTAGTGGGCCCAGCTTCGGTGCTCGTGCTGCTTATCTGACAGCATCATTTCTGGCCCGTAATTATTTCTCCCTCCGGAGCGGATGAGGCCAAGTAGTGCAGCCAGGCTGCCCAGGGGCCAGGGGTGGCCCTGGCGTTGTGCTCATTATCTCCCTCCTGGCTCTTGGGGTCCTCAGAGCTAGGAAATGCCTGGACTGAGTATTGGGATATCCTAAATTCCAGGCCTGGTTTTGCCAAAGAATGCTCTTGGGCAAGTCGCTGGACACCTCTGCTCTTCATCGAAACCGTGAGGGGATTTTCTAGAGAACAGTACAGTGACGACTGCCCCTGACACTGGGTTTTATGCTTACAGCTCCCATGATGCTGTCAGGTTGTATTTCACGCTCACGGCTTTCCAGGTAGGCCTCCGTGTGAGCACCATTTCTATGTACAGATAAGGTGGCCTGGCAGGATTGCCTCACAAGCCCCAGGTCGCATGGCTAGACAATGACCAGCAGACCCTGCCCTGCTCACTTCCCCAGCCCTCCCTCTAGAGCAGCTGGCTCTCAGAGGCTCCCTCCAGGCCTCAAAAGCTACGGTTCTCGGGGTTTGGCGCAAGCTGTGTCTATTTTCTGTGTCAAAAAGTTTGATAATCTCCAACCTTGCTCTTTTTATGAAATAAACGAGAAAAGTGCTTATGACCTATATATTAATAATACGTAAGCTCAGCATCCCAAGTTTTATTTCAAGTTATAATTTTCCCATGATTTATTGTTACAAAAGTACATAGTGGGGAGTAGTTGAAAACACAGCCTTTAATTAACTCCAAATACTTTCTGCCCATAGTAACACTCTTAGCATCAATGAAATTTGATTTTAGTCAAGGAGTGTACATTACTCAGCTGGGTCTGCTCTTGTTAGAGTGAAATGGCACATGCATTTATTTCTTCAGGAAACAGTAAGGACATATGGATGCTTGAAATCTCATCAATCTGAAATTACCCCAATTGTGAATCAGTCAACATCATCAAAAGGAGAGGGCTGGCCTACCATTTCCTGACTTCTCCATCTCAGTAGTAGCCATTTAAGAAAAGCTGATGTACATTTGGTTTTAAGTAGTTTCCATCGATAGTGATAGAGGCTTAAAAAATAATCAAGCAAACCAATAAAAATACATCTCAATATTGCTACTTGGGAAGTAAATCGATTCTATCTTTTTGCAGAAAATTATCACAGGAGGCAAATCCCTCATCTTCAGAAATACTCTTTCTACCAATATTTAAATTAAATTGTCCAGAAATATTCACATTTAAAGGGCGTAGAGAAAACATCCTGCGATGCGTCATCATGGCCTGACAGCTCGGTGCCTTCTTGTGGTTTTACAGGTTTGTTTGGCTTCTCAAATCTACATTGAAATTTTTTTAAAAAGCAAAACAACACAAAAATGGTGGTTCCAGTTTTATTGCCACCTTTTTCTGAGAAGTTCCAAGAATTCTGGAGCCATGTTTCTATCAGTTCAAAATAGCTCTGGAGTGGGCAGATTTTTCCTAGACAATAACATTTTCTTCCTTTAGTAAAGTACTATCAGTTTCCTTCTGTCTGACGGTGCCCTGTTTTTTATAAAGAGGAGAAATACAAATGCTTATTATCCCCGAAAGCACTTCTAGTAAATTAAATTCACTCAAATCACATCAGAAATGGCGCAGAAGACTAAACACAGAAGAGAAAATTAATATTCAGGCACAACAAACCCAAGACCTTCTGCACACGAGTGTGGTCCATCTTTGGCAAAGGGATGGCAGCCCTCCAACCTGGAGCGGCTGCCTTCAGTGTACTGAAGTTGATTTCTGTGTTACCAGCTGCCACTGGGAGTAATTCTAAAATTCAAGTTGACAATTTCTTAGCTCTTCTGTTGTACTCTAATTGAGATGACTTGTCCTTGTTTCCAACCTAAACTAGATCGGACTCTATAAGGAGAGTCTTCAATTATGTAAAAAAAAAAACTTTTATACACAAGATGTGATGAGGGCATGTTCTACTCTCATTTCATTTAAGTGGATAAAGAGGAAATGGACTTCAGCTGCACAAAGGATGCCCTTGCTTGATGAGTTGGCCAGCAAAACCACTCAATGTCCTTCTCAGGAAGGAATTAAGAACAGAGTCCCAATTTGTTAGGCACTTAAAAGTTAGCTCTGGAGAAGGGCAGGAAGTTGACAAGATGAATCCTTAAAATCCATTCCAATTCAGGAATGTGTACTGTATTAATCTTTGGCCTGAAGTGCATCAAACCCAATGCTGGGCAGTGTCCAAATTCATTCTTTAACCTTGGCTAAAGGCTTCCTATGTACCAGGTTCTGTGTTAGGCTTGGGGACAGATACAAAGAAGGTCTCTGCCTTTGAGGCGTGTGATAAAAGCTTTCGTGGAAGGAAATGCTTATGTCAAGGGGAATCCAAAGGCAGGCGTGATGGACTGTCTGCGGGTTCATTGTTGAAGAAAGCTGGGGGTGGTCCTAGATGTAAATGCTTTCAATGAGAGCAAACGTTTCCTGAAGGGGCGCCTACTGGTAAATCGATTTTTCCTTGTATCTCGGAAAAAGCAGCTGGTCTTACAAGGTTAAATTATGCAAGGCACGGTTCCCTAGTGTTCTTAAGACATAGTATCACATCTGTAGTATAAATCCCTTTTTTCAAAGTTCTGTTCATATAGATCTCATCCATTATTCCTGGCTACAGAAAGCCAATCATGTTACACCAACTTTATAGACAGGGAAACTGAGACATAGAGAAAGTCTCATTTGGCCAGGTTATTTGGCTGAAACAAGTAAGCAGTCCATGAAATAGAACTGGAAGCCAAGTGTCTCCTATCTCTAGCCCAGAGCTCTTCACAAAGCTTTGTTTGATCAAGTTGATAATAGATTCAAAATTCTCCAATGGGGGGCTACGGCTAGGGCACCTGCCTGTCTGAGGGGAAGAGGAGAGGATCTGAGTGCTTGAGGGTATGGCACAGATGCTTGAAAAAAACTTGATGAAAACTGTCTCCAGGTTCCCCAGGCTAAAAACCACATAAACTGCCCGCCAACTGCAGAACACCTGGGGTGGGTTGCTCTTGCCTCACGCATTTTATCAGTAGCTGAGTACCAAGTTCCAGCTACATTGCTTCTCTCTTCTGGTGACTACCAGTGCCAAAGCAAAGAACAAATGGAGGAGGCTGTGGAGCGACCCAAGGAAAGGCTGAGATCAACCCAGACCCTGGCGCTGGGCCTAATGAGGACGGGGCAAGGGACCCACCACCTGGTGAGGCTGAAACAGCAGAGCCAGAAAGGAGCTTAGCAAAGAAACCTTTATTAAAAGAATTCTCATTAAGAACCCTGACATTTATCAAACGGCCTCTTCTTTGCTCAAGCACCTTTTTGGAGCCCAGTGTGAAAACCTGCACTTTTATGAATTTACTACACTAACTCCCTCGTCCATGCTTGTGTGCACAGTGTTTCATATCTATCCGTAAAAACATTCTATTCTTCCCTCTGCCAGTCTGGTAAACTTCTACTCACCTTTCAACACTCCCATGAATTGTTTTCTAACAGAATCATGTGAGGCTTTTGTTCAGCCAAATCCATGGACCTCATCCTGAATGTACTGAATCCAGATTTCTGTTGTTATCAAGCTCCCGGGGGGCCCCGGATGTGCAGTCAGGATTGGGAGGGAACTGCGACAGATCCTGCTCTGCAAAATGGATTTTAACATGAGATGATCTACAGTGGGATTGACTCCAAACTTTCTGGGAAGGGGAGAAGGTGGTAGAGTGATAATCTGGGTCTCTTAACTCGCCAAGAGTCAGCGCCAGGACGGAAAGCAAAGGAGCAGTCGCGGCTCCAGGTCCCTCCAGGAACCCTGCCCTTTGAGAGTGAGGCCGTCATTAAGGACACAGACGCGAGGCAACAAGCAAGCTGCAGGACACGGGACACCCGGCAGGCTTGTAATGGGTGGATCTCTAATTTTCTCTCTGGGAGAGGTTCAGGGAAATTCCACAGCTCCTTGAAGGTGGCAGCTGTCCCGTGAAAAAATTCAGTGGTGGTGATTTAAACTTTTAAAAAATTCTGACGTTTCCATTTACAAGGTTTTTAAAGGGTACTCTAAGGAAAGCAACCTACTGTTTGATTGATGGTTCTAATAGTTATTAACATTTTCGTTACTGACTCTAGGTAACTCATCATTCAACAACAAAAATATCCCCTCATGGCCCTCCACTCCCATCTTCATAAAACACCTCCATTCAAAAGCAAAATATTGTTATTATATGAGCAGCTGGTGTTAGTATAGTATAGATCCCATTAAAACCTCTAGGCATTTTAGCAAGTGCCATTTAGCATCTCAAATCATGATAGCATGACTTCTTATTTGCATAAAATCTGCAGGCCCTTCTGCACTCCCCGTTGTAACTGAGGTATGGTACTGAGCTAGTGTGATGATTAGCTTTGTTCTCTCACCCTCTAAATTGGGGTTCCACTGAAAACAATGAAGTCAGGTAATCCACACAGAAGAAAAGTTATATGCTGTTTTTCTTTTTCTTTTTCATAAATTTATCCGATGTAGGCCAGTCGCCATTCATTTTCTATTTGTTGGACAACTTAACTCCAAGGTTCTGTTTCTGAATTATTATTTTTCAGTAAGGGACAACTAAATGGCTGATAGCTCTCTCTCTCCTCTTTCAGGTCTTTACCAAACTGTCATCCTCTTAATGATGAGGCCATTCCAGGCCACCTTGTCTAAAATCTCTCCACATCCCAGCCCTACCACACTTCCTATCCCACTGGGCTGCTTCTGTCTCTTTCTTAGCATTTATTACAATCTAAGATAATACATATTTATTGCTTGTTAATTCTGATTATTCTTTTTTCTGCATCAGCACATAAGCCCTATTGGGGGATTTCTGTGTCTTGTTCACTGCTGTATCCCCTGTGTCTAGCACAGTGCCTGGCAAAATAGGAGGTGTTTCATAGCACTGGTTGAATGGGTAAGTGGATGAACCCATCTTGCTTTCAGTGATGAGGCCGAGCTAGCACGGGGGACCAACTCTCAGCTGCTCGGTGTTTTAGTTTCTGCGTCTTAGACAGTATTATATAGTGCAGGGGTTCCCAAAATTTTGGGTCACAGGGCACTTAGGTCCAAAAGACTTAAGAAACATTTATGTCCTAACAACTTAGTAGCCATATGACAAGAAATGCATATACAGTGAAAGAAAAAATAATTTTGTTCTACAGTACCATAACTACCTCCTAATGGGACATGTGTACTTATTAGGGAAAGCACGACTTTTCAACCTTCAGAATCAGATTGGATGCAAGTACCCTGAGTTCTTGTTCCACACTGATTTTCACGTGGTACTTGCTTTTTGTCACAAGTGCTGAAAAGCCAGCTTCACAAATATATGAAATAATCATAGAAATGTAATTCGATCTAACACGGGAACTGTGACTCTGAGCTAGTAGTTCAGCCGGTCACCGACAGACGTGGAGTATTGGTATGCTTCCTCCTGCCCCCAGTTTAGAACATCCTGCAGCACCCCCGATGCTGTCCACTGCTGCGCCCTGAACCATGGGTTCAGTGGTTAGAGGTGTGCACTCTGGGGCTCTGTGAACCACTTACAACGAAGAGAAAGTAACAGTATCTACCACATAGTTTTTGTTTTGCTTTCTATGAGGGGGAAATTTTGAACCTACATAAAAACACACAGAATAAAATCATGCGCCCCAATTCCATCACCAAGCCCTAACGACCATCCAGTTATGGCCAACCGTACTCCTGCCTTCTCTGCTCAGCATTCTCTGTCCCCATAAAAGGGACATAGGTCCCAGGTTTCTTCTGTAAATATTTTAGCATCTCTTAGTTGTGTGTGTGTGTGTGTATTTCTCACTCACGGGCGCGCGAGTGAGAAAATTAGGTGGGTGAGTATATGCAGCGCATTGAGCAGGGACCTGGGCATCCTGAGGGGTGAGGCACTGCAGCAGCTGGTATCTCAGCACTGGCGGCTCTGCTGCACATGAGAGCTCAGTGCTTCCCCTCCGGGATACGTCCCCAACGTACAGGAGCACCGACAGTCACAGGCAACAGGGCCGCTACAAATGCGCTCAACACCAGCAGAGTTTAGCGAACATTCACCCCACAAGGAACTCCTATGTGCCCACTTTGGAGAACACACAGGATGTAGTGGAGTTTTGCACAATTAAATGTATCAGAGCGCTGCTCATCTACTACAGCACACTTTTGGAAGAACTAGGAAAATCAGTCTAGGAGAGGGGTCCAACCTTCATGTAGCTGCCCTGCATACACACTTGACTGTGAGGGGCACAGCTGTTAATTTATCCAGCTGTTCAGGCGTGAGGTGTACAAACGATTATGAGGGCAAGAAACAATTGCTATTTTCTATTAACGACTTCACATCATTCTCCCTTCCTTCCTGGGGCCTGATTAAAATGTCACTTAAAATTGTTCCCATCTCGAGGTCTCCGGGTCCGTCATCCTGAACCCAGCCAAAGGCTCCCCAGGGAGTGAGGGATGATGACAGGAACGTTAGGCACCCTTCTAGCATGCGAGCCACAGCAGCAGAGTTCTCCAGGCAGCTCTCCTGAATTCGTCTGCTATGGAATCTAAGTGATTATCTGTGCTCAACAAAGTTGAACAAATTATTGATCTGTACTTTGGATTTACAGTCTGTCCAGCTTACTGACCTGAGAGAAACCCTAACTAAAATTCTTTGAGTTCATTTAGCCCAAGGGCAAAATTTACAATGAAACCATCTATAGCTAACCTCTATTTCTTTCAGACAATGAGCGTATCTTAAACCGGGAAGTTGTTCTGAAATCTTACCAGCACACTCTCTCTCATACCATTTTACTGTAATCTGCTATCAATGTAGCACCACAAAGTCAGTCCGGCTCCTCCCAAAGATGGCCAGCAATATCACACAAAGAAGCAGATGAAAACATTCTGCCAAACAGAGTGAACTGGTGAGAAGAAACTCTTTTAACCTCCAGGCAACTTAGGAGGGAAGGGACTCAATAAAATCCCATTTGTCAGTAGCTTGTTCAGGGAATAAATGCATGTGAGAGACTGTATTACATACTTGAATACTCCATGGTGCTTTGTTTACGCAGTTTTTACTAGGTTAATGGAATCACTGACTGAGTTGCTCATACCCATAGATATGCTCAGCCTTGATCTATTGCTAAAAAGGCTTTATAAATAAGGTCTGGAAGGAATTTAAATTCATATTCTTTATCAGTGACCTTCTCATTATCTCCTGAACCTCACCGCATTAAACTGTGTACAGCAGGTGAATTATTAAAAATACCAAGAACCTTCTTGCCAGCCACTCTCTCAATTCCAGTGGCAGTGCGGCAGGACTGTGTGGGATCAGAGTCTCTGACTTGCCCAGCTTCCCTGCCTACTGTCAAAGCAAAGCGGGGCACAGGAATCATGTTGGGACTGAAAAAGTAGAGAACACTCAATTGAGGGTATTAACTAGGTGAAAATCTAAGAAAAACATAGGATCAGTGAAGCAGGTGAAAGAACCTCGTGAAGAAAATCCAACCCAGCTCATATCTGGTCTGTTTCCTGCTCTCCTGTTAAGAGAAGCTTTTTCAGTTACTAAGGCAGTGGGATCTAGAGACGAGATCTACCTGTGTTCACCGCATACACTGCAGGTCCTTGGGAAACTTTTGGTTCAACATCATTTTGTTATAATGTTAATGAGGTGCTGTAGGAAGTTAACTCTTGTTTATGTAGAGTAGCGCACAGTAATGTTGGTTTCGTTATACATACATCATTTTATTTAAAGTCACAGAAACTACCAATGACATTAAGTGAGGATTTACTTGAGTCCTGTTGAGGGTCCATAAAAAGCCAGTGTCGTAAATTGAAGATGACAACAACTTCTCTGCTATTCCTTCCAGTGAGAGATGGAGTCTAATTCCCTTATTTTTAATAATTCACCTTAAATCTAGGTCTGCCTTAGTGAATTGCTTGACCAATGGAATACCATTTAAGTGATTCCTGGGGCTTCCAAGGCTAGGTCACAAGAAGCTTTGCAGCTTCCATCTGGCTACCTTGGGATAGCCTCTCTGGGAGCCCTGAGCTTCCGTGTAAGAAAACCTACGGCTCTGAGACTCCCATGCCGGAGAGGCCAGGTGTGGCTGCTCCAGTTGACAGTCAGCGCCAATGTGAGCCCAGCCTGCCTGCTGCCCATGCTAAGATACATAACCAAGGTCATCCTACATATTCCAGACCAACCCACCTGCCAGCCGAATACTACCAAGCATCCTTGGTCAACGCCACATGGGGCAGAAGAATTACCCAGTTGAACCCTGCCCTCCACTTCCTGACCTATTAAACTATGAGATGGAATAAAAAGGTTGTTATGGGAAGCTGCCCAGTTTTAGGGAGGTTTGTTTCACAGCAGCTGATGGCTGGAACAGCAGGTATGCTGCTTTGCAGCACCTTCGTGTAACTGCCTCTTCTAGAATTAGCGCCTTGGGGGGTGGGCCATGGCTGACATGCTGTTAAATGACTGGTAAAATGGGTCAGCCAGGGGCCCTCAGGGTCATGGTTGGTCTGGAGGGGACCACTGAGAGTGATAAGGGCTGTGCTGAAGGGAAACCAAGACCTGTGAGGGGTTAGGGAGAGAGTTGGAGAGGAACCTGAGTGTGTGGGGCTGGAGTGTTATACAGAGCGTATTACTTTAGTGATTTGGGGGAGCTACAAGAGATGAAAGATCCAGAAATGTGTTATCGATTCCCTACTTTGGACATAGAATTTTAAAAAAAGAATGGCCGTCCTTTTGGGGATGGGAAGAGTGAAGCTACAGAAAGAAAGTATAAAATTACTGCTGGGGTCCCTCACCGGAAATACCAACATAAAAGTGAGAAAAAAAAAAAAAGATGACACTTGGTTATTCATGGGAATGTTTGTCTTTAGAGTTGCTATTCATATATTCATTCAACAAATATTTAATGAGAGCCTACTGTACTGTGTTCTTTCGTACTTGGGACCAAATGCTTGGGGAATGATGACTGCAGGAGTGACAAGACTAGTGTGTTATGATTAGAAATGCTTTTGGAGAAGATACCCCTTGCCATAAATCTGGGATGGTCTGAAGAGACAAAAGCCATTTCCGGAAAAAGGCTACTCAAAACTGAGTAGCTGGTCTCAGTAGCCGCTGAAGCAGCCGTGACCGTCCAGGCTGTTGGAGCTGAAGGCAGCAACGTCCGCCCCATAAGAAGAAGGCGAAGCAGAAACGTCAGCTGCGACCTAACGGAGGCAGCCGTCTGCGCGCAGACTGACGCACCGAGACCTGCTGCCAGAGCCCAGTAACCAGCTTGCCTGAGAGGTAGGAAAATGGCATCCAGGTCAAAGGCCTGAGCCATGTGGGCGCCCAGACAATTTTTTCTGTGCAGACACTAACAGGACTCTGAGAAGCGTTGGGGACCAGGAGAGTCACAAGAGGTGGGAGGGTAGAGTGAAGGGCTAACTCTGCAGAGCTGAGCACGAACCCAAACTGCTGACAGAGACTGATGATGACGCTGGAAGAACTGGGTGACACAGCTGGGAGGGGCATGGCATGCTCTGCAGGGGACCAGACGCTGCCTCTTTTGACTGGGAGCTGAGGACTTCACACTGGAGACCGAATGGGAGGATGAGAGTCACATGGGGGGGCAAGCTAGTTCCTCCACTGACACTTGAGTAACATGAATCTTTAATAGCCTCTTGGCCAGGAAGACTCCCTGTCAGATGCTCTAGAATCATGCTGTCTAGTACAAGGCACATGTGGCTAGTCCACACGTGACATCTGCAATCACTCTGCACAGGTCTTTTCTCCTGTCTCTTTCAGTTTAGAAGTGCTATTGCTGAGTTTTCTGTGTACTTGGGAAGCTCCAAATTTTTGGTATATGGATTATAACTCTCAAAATTACCAAAAGCAACACCAGACACCACCCACAATTTTAACTTTCTTTGCAGTTTCCAAAGTTGCATTAGACTCTTGCAGTATCTCACTGCTGTTATTACACATATCAGTTATCGGCATATGATACTCTGATTGCTGGAGGTGTAACAAATTAGGTCATCCGAGCTGACCCTATCACAGAAACGGAAAGGTGTTTTTGGAAGAGTTGCCGGAATTTGGCCTCTTATTTGTCTCATTTTCAAAAAGCAGAGTAGAGAGGCAAGCTGTTGATTACATAAGCTTCCTGGTTGCCCAGATTCTAAAAAAATAGTACTCACCTGTAATTAAATTATAAGGAGTTAATTGTAATTAAATTGTGCAGTATTTAAGAAAAGCAGTCACTTCTTGGAATTAGCTCTGAGAGCAAAAGTGAAATGAAAGAGTAATTAAAACCTGAAATGCAGACGTTTTCAGATGGTTCTTGTCTGAATATACCGGCTTCTTGTTCCCTGAGACCTTTGTGTTATTGTCCCCTGCGCTAGTGGGTCAGAAATATCACATCGCCTCCGTGCTCGGGGTGCTAGGCTATTAATCTGAGAAAAAGCAAGCAATTTTTTCTAACTTTTGTTTCTTTTCTGACATCCAGAGTTGAAATAAACCATCACCACCGAACTCTTTGCAAAAGTCTTGTTTAAAAAATTTTTAATTGCACAAATAAATATGATTATGTTCTTAATATTAAAATATAAGCAGGTAAGGCAAACATTCTCGTTACTCTCCCTGCCCCCATCTACTCTGCTGCCCTGAGGAAACCGCCGTCCCGTTTCTGTGCCCTCCTGTGCAGTCTCGCCTTGTGTGCGCACGCGCACGGCTAGCTTGAAATACATCCCTTGAGTTGGCCTTTCCATAAGTAATACCTTACTAGACACGTTGTTCTGTTTTTGTTCATTTATCAGTCCCTCTTGGAAAATATTCCATGTTAACGCCGGCAAACCTGGCTCCTTTAAGTGCTGCACCGTATTTCCTTGAATGGCTGCGCCCGACTTTATCAGACCCTCCTCCCCATGGGCACGAGGTTTGCCCCACTTTCCACTATTACAAATAATGCTGCAATACACTTTGCGCTTTAGAAAAAAGGCTGAATGGAGGTGGGGATGACACAGTCTTAGCGTCACAGCCAGTGGAGAAAGAGAAGTGGAGTTACAACAGGCAATGGAAATGTGCCACAGTGGGACAAGGGCACGTTGTTTAATCCGTGCTGCGCGCGGGAGGCCTTCCTCGGTCCTCTGAAACACTTCTTGGTGATCCAACTCATCAGGGGATTAAAATACCAAGTCTAAGGGTTATGATATGAAGATATGAAGGGTTATGCAAGGATGTAAGCAAGAAGATGACTGTGTTATGAAGTGCGGATGCGCTGTGGGGGTGCAGAGAACAGAATCCTGAATCTCTGGACCCCAACAGGGAGCCCCGAGTAACCTAAAGTGCCACTAGAAAAACCGGGGAAAGAAAGGGCCTTCTAAATCTGTGTAGAGCCCCTGCTGATTCTTACTTGTGTAATTACTTTTTTATCTCAAAGAAATTGGATTTGACAGAGAGGCCCACGTGCAGGAAAACTCCACTATAACTCAGGATTAAAATCGTCTAAAAACACACTTTTCCCTTGTGTTGCTTTTTCTGGATAAACAATTATGTGTCAAGGGATTCAGCTCAATAATCCTAATCCCACTATTGGAAGGAAGCACAGAGATGATCAAACCCACTCTCCTATTTCGGACAGAAGGTAATCAAAGCCTAGAGAGTGAAGATGCCTGGGGCAACATCACAGAGCTGGGCAGGGGCGGAGCCAGGACCGGGAGCAGAGTTACCCTGGATCACATCACCCTTCTCCATCGCCTCTGCTCGCCTCTTCCTTAGCCACGTGACATTTGTTGTTATTGCGTAGGCTTCCCCGTCCTTGGTTACACTGTACGAAGATGCCCAGTCAGCTGTGGATGTTCCTAGCTGCCTGTAGTGTCTGCTGCAAAGACAATTTTTATCTGCTGGTATGGCTCTGCCTGGCCTGAAGCACGGCTGTTGGAAAAATGACACCCCACACACCTCTCCTAACCTGCTCATACATTTCCCCATCAAAAACAATTTTGCAAACTAGTGGAACAATCAGGCTCTGGCTCTCATTCCTCCCCCACCCTCTTGATCTGGCTGCATTTAAATATGACTCCTCTGACCCCCATCTTCTCTTCTTTTGCCCTGGCAGTTTAAACCTTATTTACTGATTTCTCTCTGGGTTATATATTTTTTTTGCTTTGACTCTGGTAGATGGGGAAATGGCTGCGGCTCTTTCCTTCGCAGGACTTATGTCCCTTATATGTGACTTCGAGGCTTTTCCCGTCAAGTGGTAAGGTCTGCCTCCCCAGCCTTCTAGTCTGGGCTGCTGTGTGGCTTGGTTTGGCTGCCAGAGCGAGATGGAAGCAACAGTGTACCAGCTCTGAGGGTGGACTTCAAGAGGTATTTTTCTGCTAGTTCTCTTGGACACCTGCTCAGCCTCTGTGTGAACGAGCCTGAGCTAGGCGGTTGGGGCAAGGGAGGCCGCAGGGAGCCAAGGTAAGCAGTCCCAAATGAGGCCGTC
Source organism: Mormoops blainvillei (assembly GCA_004026545.1). Classification (NCBI taxonomy): domain Eukaryota; kingdom Metazoa; phylum Chordata; class Mammalia; order Chiroptera; family Mormoopidae; genus Mormoops; species Mormoops blainvillei. Next base: position 27,904 of record PVJD01003673.1, on the reverse strand, counting down.
CCAGATGGGCCAGCCCTCCAATTCACTTGGCAGTTAAGCACAAAAGCATGAAAGAGCCCAGCTAACACTAGAAGAACCAGTAGCTGAAGCTAGCCTACACAGCTGACCCAAAGAATTGTAAGTTAAATAAATAATGGTTGTTTCAAGCCACTAAGTTTTTTTTTTTTTTATGGGGGGGGGTTGTTATGCAGCAAAAGTGAACTGATACAGATTTCCTTATTCCTGTCTACAGAAATGTTTATTCAATTTGGCCTCTCAGAGCAAAAGGATGCTTCCTACTTTTTCTATACATTACCTATATGAGTAACTTAATGGAAATTTAGAACAGAATTGTTTTCTTGAGGGTAACAGGGAAATGGAAAAGGCTGATGAAAATTTGATTCTCACATTCTGCCTACACTCAGCCCATCCCGACCTTAACAGCTTGTGATTAAGGAAATAAAAAGAAATCCACAAAATGTAGGGTATGCCATTAATCAATACTAGGATAGTAAGACAAGCAGCAGAAAATTCTCTCCTTAACAAAAGATTGTACAAAAATATACTGGAGACATTATCCAGGGACAGAGTGAAAGCCCATAAATTTACAAACTTCTTGGCTTCCCTGATTTTGCTGTGCCATTTCTTAGCCACTCTTATGGTCTTACCTTTGAACCTGCCTCAGTTCCTTCAGAAAGGCAGCAGCGGTGCGGTGGGGGACTACACCACCTAACTGCTATGACCAGTCCTTTCTAGGTCCTAGACACTAATTTTCGGAGGCTGTACCCATGCCACATTTAACATGTTAAGATGTTCCCACACCCCACAATTTAATATAATTTATACAGAACTCTAAGGGTCAAGTTACACTTGACTAGCCAGCTAGTTGCATAGTTTCATCTTTACTTTGCAGTTTTCTTTCTGTATTTTGGAGTCATTAATTTTGTTGATCTTCATGTCTGAAACATTTTCATAAGCCCTTGAAGGACTCACAGTGTAGGGCTCTCTGCCTGTAGTACAGTGAGCCTGGCCTAGTCAATCAACCAATAGCTATTTACTGAGCACCTAATCTCTATAAAACATCGTGCTGAAGTCTTCATCAAAGGCATTAACTAGCTGGGCAGCTATCTACCAGGCCCACCAACTCAGCTAAGTGCCCAGAACCACGATAAAAATTCCGCGCGGTTCCTGTCCTTAAGGGCCCTCAGTGGGCCAAGCCGGTATAGCCAAGGAAAAGAACTGTGGAGTTGGGATGTGCCTCTGGGTGAGATTGCCACAGGGCGAGCAGAGGTCATGTGGCGTCACCATCACTTTCTGCCTCTAGCTGACCTTGGGTTGAGTCCTATATTTACTCCTACCAAAGACAGTCTCACGATGGACATGGTGGTTTCCAGGCCGAAGGCCTGACTTGGGAGCGACGGGCATCCCAAAACTCAGAGCTGACTCATTAGGTGATGGCGGGTGCTAAAGAGGGCTAACTCCATGAACTTGGACATGTGCTGAGGCAAAAGCTGCGTTAGGGTGCGCAGTGTGTTTTTAATGTTCATTAGAGACTATGCTGGTTGGCCAGACCCTTGAAAGACAACTTTATAGTCTAAACAGGCAAAACACCGAACAACCAAGTGGCTCTGGGGTCCCGGCGACCGTCAGGCCATTCGGAATATCTAGTTTTCCGTGAGCCCTGGACTCTTTAAATGCACCGCCCTAAGGATCAACTCAAGGGCTGAGGTTTACTTCAGCTCCTCAAAGCTTCCTGCTCATGTGAATGCCCTGGGAAGGTTGTTAAAATGTAAATTCTGATTCCTTTGGTCTGGGGTGCGCCTGAGAGGCTGCATTTCTATCTCCCCATGACACGGATGCTGAACCACACTTTGAGCAAGGCTTCATGTTATGCAGCCCTTCACAGTTTACCGAGAGCCTCCATGTGCTCTCTCATTTGATTAATTCACCAACTAAATAGGGCATCAGCATCCTCATCTCACCAGTAAAGCAACAGGCTCAGCGTGGCTTACCTTAAAACCAGCAGCTAGTAAACCACGCAGCCAGCATTCTAATCCCAGCTCTTTGATTCCTAGTTTGGTGTCATTGCCATTCACTCACAGCCCCAGACATTTTTCCTTTTTACGTTACCTCCCATGTCTTGTGAGGTCATTAGCTGCAAGGTTGAAGTCCAGAGTTAATTTCATCCTTTTTCAACCTTTGCGCTGAACACCTGATCTTGCTTTTCCTGCTGCGTGGCAGCTGGGGAAGAAAAGATTTTGAAAAGCATTCTAGAAAGGGCTTGCTGTGGTTCTGTCCAAAGTGATTGTGCCTGCCATGAAACCAATCACGCTTGGAAACACTGCTCAGAGCAGTTAAATGAGTAAGATTTCCACCAGGCTTTGCAATTTGAGGGTTTCAAGGGCGGGGCAGAGCCCTCAGGCCTACAGACTTGGGGACGGACTGCAGCCTTCTGTTCCTGACTGAAATGAGAGACTGTGGGGTCAGCAAGCCGTGGTCTTCCTGTGGGAACAAAAGTGTATTTAATTCGGGGGGAGTACCTATTACATGCCAGGTGCTTTGCAAGCATCACCTCCAATCCTAAGAGCAAAGTTGTGAGGTAAGTTACAGTACCCCCATTTCACAGGTTAGGAAACAGAGGCTCGGCCAGGTTAAATAGCGAGGGCACTGCAGGGCCTGACTGAACACCTGGGCTGGCGGGTCTCAGGTGTATGCTCTGAAACTGAAAGTTGAAATCGAAGGCCAGACAGACCTGAAGCTACTCTAAGGCAGGCAGCCTCTGATTTGGGGGGAGGGGCCCTCACCTATCCCACGGCTGTCCCTTTGGAACACCTGTTTTTGGATTGTGCGAGGCTGCCCTCCTTTTCTACTTTTTATTAAAAAGAATTTTTATCAAAAAGTTACAAGAATAATGGAACGGACTTCTGTACCCTTCACACAGATTTACCAATAGTTAACTTTTGCTACATTTCCATGCACATGTGAGAGGGAGTACCATTTCTTTTTTCTGAATCACTTGAAACTGTAAAATCAACCATTACCTTAAAGACCAGGAAACAAAGGCGTTCTCTTTCAAATCCAAAGTACAGTTAGGATCAGGTTTCAACAATGACAAAACTACTATGTAAAAATGACTAATATTCAAGTTTCATCAGCTGTCTCAATAATGCCCTTTATTGCAACGCTCCCCCTCCCCCAATCCACAGTTCATTCTAAGATCACGCAGTGCGCTTACCTGTCATGTCCCCTGAGGCTTCTTTAACCTGGAACTCTTCCTCAGTCAGGCCCCCGCTATTGATCCAGTACTTTTACAAGTCATTGGGAAGGATGTCACTGCAGTTTGAGGGATCCTGCATGCACCCGGCTGAATGAGTGGATGCCATGCCGTCCTCCCCTTAGTCTCTCAGGTTTGCCACCTGCTTCTGCTGACTCTGAGGGACAAAGCCCCCAGCTTGGCAGGGAGTGCTGGGAGCGCTGCTGCCTACAGGAACCAAAGTACACTTTTGATGCGGGTGCCCAGCCTCTCCATCCTTGCACCTAGGTGGGCCAGATGGTTCTTAAAGTGGCGCTTCCTCTTGGCACTTCAATTTCGGAGGCATTTAGAGAAGGAGTTATGCTCTCAATAAACACCCACCACTGCCCATGCCTCATTTAAAAAAATCAATCAATAAAAAGCAAACCTAATTCACCCTCCTTGGTTTTCTTCTTGGATCCTTGGGAGAGACTAAGAAGCCCCCAAATCAGGGGCTGCATGACTCATTTGTGGCTCATAACCTGATAAGGTTCGTATGGGCTTTAAGAAGGTCAATGAAGAATGTCTGTCGGATTAGCCTTTGGCTCCCCTCCAATGACCTAGGCCATGAGGACTGTAAACGCCACACCTGTAACTAAGTTCTCAGTCATTCTAAGTTTTTGGACTCTAGAATTAAACCACCTAGGTTTCTAGTCTCCTGAGCCATCCAGGCTGCTCGGTACGTGCTGTCTGCACAAGTGTGGCACAGGAAGAGGGCGAGCGCCTTCTCTCACGCCGCCTCAGCTGCCCGCAGCAGGCAGCGGCCCACTTACTGAGGCGCCTTTTAACCTGCTAGAGTTAGTGGATGCCCAGGTAAGCTTGAATTTCAGGTAAACTTTATCCAAAATTCAAATATTGTGTGGGACATACTTATACTAAAAAAAAAATGACTTGATGTTTATGTTAAAGTCAAATCGAACTGAGCATCCTCTGTTTTATCTGGCAACCCTGAGTCCATGCCCCATGGATCACCTTTGACACTTGCTGGAGATAGAGGTCACTACCGAGATTCAAAGTATGGGGGAGGACTCAGCCTTGATGCCAAGGCCGAGGCTAGCGAATGAACAGCTGCGTTGCCACATTGATGCTGGGCTGTTTATTGATAAATAAAACAACTAAGTAAATACAGAACCTAAGTACACACAGTGTGCATGGCACAGGGTCACAATCCTTTATCTGTAATTTCCAAAGGTGCGACCCTATGAAAACTAAAAGGTGAGGTGGCAGCAACATTCAACCCACATGATGCTATTTATTGTCTTTATCTCAGTGTGAATTGTCATACTTTTTGCTACACAAATAGTTATTTATTTGATCATAGAGTCCTGCTCCAGACTGCCTGGGGTATTACATAATATATGATAACTATTGTATTACTTGTTAAAATATGAGAAATTCTCAATTCTGTACCTCACCTCAAGAGTTTGAAATACAGAATTGTGACAGATTTAAAAAGTAATAGAAAAGACTTTAGAAAACTGTGTTGTCCAATGTAACAGCCACTGGCCACATGTGGCCACACTGAACCACATTGAGATGCGTCTAATCTGAACTGTTAGTGTAAAATACACATTGGATTTCAGAAACTTAGTATGGAAAAAGAATATATCTATTACATGTTGAAATAATAATATTTTTGACATATTAGAGTAAATAAAATATATTATAAAATTAATTTCACATGTTTTTTCCTATTAGCTAATCTTTTAGTAGCTACTAGAACATTAAAAATTACTTATGTGGCTTCTATTATATTTTGAATGGACAGCTCTGCTTCAGAGAACATCTAAGTATAAAACTCTTTTTCACAGTTGGGAAAATGATGGGAAAGTGACTTGGGTTGTGTGGGTAGTTGGTAGTTGAGCTCAAGCTAAACATTTGGTCTTCTGGCTCCTGGCCGAGAGCTCTTCCCATTTCTCCTCTGAAAGGCCTAATTCCAGCATGAAAATCCTCAAACGATGAGTCTCTCAACAGACTTGGGGCTTTATACTTGGCACTGGGATTCTCCGATCATGTTTAGAATCTGAGTATTTGTGGTTCTTGCTGACAGAAGTAGGAAAATCAAGCACCAACTTGGAACCAATTGTTTCAGGTGTAACAGGATGAGGCTTAGAGAGTTATAGCTCACTAGTCTTGTTGGATGAGCTCCTCCTCAACAGGTTCAGGGCAGGAGAGGCCGTGAGTGCTCTGAGAGCCAGCGGAATTCCACGAAGAGACTGGATCAGAAGCAAGCTCCTTCGCCAGCTCTATCGGAAATGGGTCAGGGGTGGAAAATCATGCCCAGCAGTGGCGGCGGGGGGCGGGGGGAGGGTGTGTCATACTCTCTGGTTGACCAATGGTACAAACAAAAATCCACTCACTACTTTCAGAAAGATTACCTTTTAGACACAAGGTATTCAGATCCTAGTCACCTGAGGGAATGGTAAGTATTATCGCAGTGGGAAAGGTGTCATTTGTTCAGCAATAATGACAACTCCTGTTGCCAGCGAACATTTTGTGATATAGTCTTTCCTGTAAGTCAGCCCTCAATCCCCATACTTGGGTCGTCTGACCCAGGCCTGAAGAACTGAAAGCACTGGGCCACCTATTCAGTCACCAGCCCTATAGATAACGCCGGCACTAAGGAATAAGAGTGAGTCAACACAGGTGACCATGCTATTCACTCAGCTTTTATTAATACAGATTTAATTCAGACCTATAATGACCTAATAACAGTGATAATCACTCAGAATCAATCAGCAATAACATCACACAAGAAAATTAGGGTGTAACGAACCTGAGTCCCAAGAGTCCAGGTCAGGCCCAGGTCTGGGAGGCAACTGGGTGGGGCTTGCAAGGCAGAGTCAGGGAAACGGCATCGCAGCAGAGCTTTCTCCCGCGGTGGAACTTGCTGGACGTCTCAAGGGGACTTGCTCTCCAGATACGTCGTCCATGGTTTGAAGTTCCCTGCTTTTATGCTTCTTTTGGTTGACAAGTCATGTTGTTTTGCACAGTCTTTCACAAACATATTTTTTCTCAATTTCGATGAACACTTTGTTTTCCTTGTCCCAACAGGCACATGTTGACCACGTTGAACTGCACGTGCTCGAGGGACTGCATCATGTCCCGTGTCACTACTCTGCTGTGCATGCTGTAAGTACACATGGCTTCAGGTCCTGCTCCGCAAGTCCCCAATGGTAGGCAGTGGGAAGGACGCTTGTCCATCAGCACACACTGTATTTAGTTGAACTTAGGGAGAAACAAACCTCCAAGGGAAGCAGAACAAAGAACTTTAGGGGACAGAAAAAAGCCACCAGCTAAGTGGAAAGTAGATGCACTTGCCTTTTCAATTTGCCCAAGCCTGGTCTGGGAAGATGTTAGGGGCTGCCACTCGCAGGCACTGCACATTCAGCAGTGGGCTTGGTCTCCCCTATCAGTCTCAAAGGAGAGACTCAAAGTCAAGAGAAAGAGGGAAGGAAGCCGACAAGATGACGTCTTCACAGGATTCTCTATGGCCTTGAGGGAAGCACGGACCATGAAACAAGCTAAATGAAGGTCAGCAGCCTCATCCTCAGCACCCTGGAAGGACCCAGAGCAACTTGAGAAGGGTCCTCTTGCTGGAGAGGCTGCTGTATGTGAAGCTATGAGGTGCCTGCTGCGTAGATAGTTTCTGCTGTTTGAAGGCATCATTAACTGTGTTGACTCATTCACCCAAACTAGTTGGCAGTCTGGGAGGCACGCGGGTGGGAGAATTTGACTGAGGAGTCACACCGGGCTGTGTTTGAATTTTGACTTGACTGTAAAAAAGTTACTTAATCTTTCTGAGACACAATTTCATTAGTAAAATACACAGGAAAATATGCCCAGAGAGTTCTGTCAGGGGTAAATGAAACACGGGTAAAGCTCTTGAAGAGTAACTATTCGAAATGTCTGTTTGACCCCGCTTTTACACCTATCCCTAAGTCCTTTCTCCCTGAACGGTAGCCAGCTATCCATCACTGTTCTCTTCTGCTCATCCTGTCCCTTCCCTCCTCCCCTGCCTTCTCCTAAACAGCACCGCAGAGGTTTGCCAGTTCATTGCCTGTTGCAAACGGAAGGGATAGAGCATCCTAAAATGGAACATTTTGCCATGTAACTGATATAAGAAGTCAGAAATTGTCCACTTAAACATTTTTTAAAATACCACATCTGATTTATAGCTTGACTAGTAATTAAACCTGCAGTCCTCCTAACACTCAGCCTGGACACACACTATTGATAGCTCAGGGCAAAGGATCCTTCGAAGCAAGTACCTACTCCCACTTCCATCCTGCTCCCAGCACTTCTTGATGCAGGAGCAAGGAAAGGAAAGGAAGGTGCTGGAAGGAGATTCAGCATTCACTTGGCTTTCACTAGGAAATACTAGCTATAACTTTCAAGTGATGGATAAAGTTCACAGCTTCTGATGAATGAACAAAAGACAGTCCTATAGTCTGGATAGCGCTGTGTGTACTTCTGGGAAAAATACACATTCATTATTCATTCCATTAGGCAGACACTCTTTTACCCATAAGAAAATATACACATTTAATTTCTTCTACCTTTATGTCTTTCTAGACCAGAGATATTAACTTAGGGGTCATGGATAGATATAAAGGAGCTCAAAACCCATTAAAATTAAGTGCAAAATGTGTGTGTACATGAAGAATTCCAGGAAGAGGTTTTAAATCAATTCTCAGAGGGGTTCGTGACCCACCTCCAAACAGACACACAATGATGAAGTACTACTCTGTAAACTACCACAGAACCTCGGCCACCCACCGCTCCTAACAGGTTCTTTTGCTTTTAGCAAAGTCTCACTAATCCCGCAGTTCTCAGTGTGCTGCTGCCATCTGAGGCTGGGTGAGTGCTCATTGGGTAGGATGGTTCAATCATTCCAATACATTTAGCATCCCTGGCACCAGCCCAATAAATCAAGCACTACGTTGGAACCAGTATTACCAGTATCACTCCTTTGTTATTGCGACAATCAAAAATGATTAAACACACTTCCAAATCCCCCTTAAAGGGTAGTAACTCCTGTGGTTGAGAAGATTAAGTTCACCTTCTCTGACTCTCTTCCTTCAGCAGGAAGATGAGGGAGGTGGACAAGACGGCCTCTAGGGTCCTCCCAGCCCTACGATTCAGTGACGTCTCACACACACCACCCCCTCTTTGAGTGTAATGCTGTTCCTATTCACTCCACTATGCTGACAGACATGTGTTCTTTGGAGGAACCTGCAGTGTACCCTGAAAAGTATAAAACCATGGCCTGGTCTTTGACTTGGTTCTGCTTGTAGTTAGCTATGTGACTTTGGGTAGTCATTTAGCTTCCCTAGCTTTGATGCTCATCAGCTGTAAAGAGGATGAGTTGATTTGGAAGATCAGTTCAGCTCTAAATGTTTTATTCTATTCAGGATTGAGAGTAGGGTCTATGGGATTTCCTGCATCTCAATGAAGCTCCCACACGTCTCCTTTCAGCTATTAAAAAACGTCTGGTGTTCTTACAAGGCTGAGGCTCAGCATGCTCCTTCAATGCCCTAAGTGTCTGACCACACCAATCAGAAGTCTAAAAAAGACAAAAAGAGAAAAAGTTCTAGGGGAAGGAATATCCTGGTTGGCCTTATTGATGAAAACCTGGGAATCTGTTGTCCTTAAGAGAAACCGTGAGGCACTAAAGTCAGATGGTAACTTTTCTCAGAAGCCTGCTTTAGCTCCTGAAGCAGAGTTAAGAACTTATGACCTAATGTCAATGTATTTTTATTATGATGCATTAATGTTGCCAGCAACTGTTGATTATTTGCTTGCCTACTTAAATCTTTACCAAGCATCTGAGGTCTTCAAAGACTCACCTTTCCCCTCAGTGCATACCTAGATACAGCCTGACACACAGAAGGGACTCGGCTGAAGGCATGTGAGAAGGCAGGAATAAGACTGGCCCAGGAGCCGGAGAAGAACAGAGATAAAAACAAGCTTGCTTTTGGGTGGGGCTGCACATGCTTTCTATAAATGTAGGCTTCCGGTTTTGTCTCCTCTCACTCCCAGGAGAGTCAGAGGAGCCTCTGGTGTGTTGATCAGTCTCTGCCTGCAAATGAGACACTTCCTGAACTCACTCACTAGCTGGGCGGTCCTGGGAAGCCAGCTGAACCACACTGTTACCTCCTGCTCCCCCTCTCTTTCTCTCTCATGAGTAGCAGTGCCTAACGGGCAGAAAGACCTACGTTTTTCTCGAGAGACTTAAGACTCTGTAAGAAACTATTTCCAAGCAATCTCTTTTAAACTGCTGAATTTAAGTATTCCTATTGAAATGTGACAGCCCTATAATACAGAAGTTTGAGGGCCTTGTGAGACAGGTTTTCAACACAGTATTTGGTGGGTAAAAAATTAATTTTTCTAATGACACGAGGTAGTTGATTCAACTCCCGAGACAATTTGCTTCTGAGGGGCTGTCAAGCCCTGCCTATTTCCTGGTCCCCACTCCTGACCCTCTTGCTTAATCATGAGCTCAGTTTTACCTGGTTTCCATAAGTCTCCTTTTTGGCGCCTTGGGGATGTTGAGGGTGGTATGGGGTAGAGGAATGGGCAGGGTGAAAAAGTCAGATGTTGGGGTACAGTTTTGAGGTCCAGACCTGGGTTTTGTGGTCATCTAAAGTAACTAGGAATAGTAAAAACCAAAGAGTCACAAAAAGCAGTATCCTGCGATGGGTCAAAGGTCAAAATAGTGGTTGTGTCAAGTAGGTGGCTTGGAGGAAACTTCAGTACCTCAATAATAACATCAGCGATCCCGCCGCCCAAGCTGCAGGGAACAGGGTTGGAGGTCAGGTTACGATCCTCCTTCCGACAGTTGAGTGCTGATTCAGGCAGCTGCAGAATTGTGTATACGTGTGTGGGGGCGCTCTTCGAGCAGGAGGAAATCCTGGCAGCAGGAATTGGCAAATATGACCAAGAGACTAAAGCCACATTTGACTACCAATATCTTTCTGGTAGAAGATGTTTGTGATACCTGCCTACTCCTGGGCAGGACTCAGAAAGTCCCTTCTTCTGGATAGATTAGGACCAGCAGCCCCAGTCTCCAACCCAACTCCAAAAGCAGCAGGGACATGGGCTGCGGAAGGTGGTCTGGGATCCAGTTCGACATCTGCCTCCATGAACTAGCTGTGTGACTGTGGGCGAATCACAAGCTCCCAGGGTTTCAATCTCATCATTTCTAAAAAAAAAGCACTATACAAGTTTCAAGGTCCCTTAGGATCTTAAATTATAATACTTACTGAGTATCTACTATAGCAATTAACACAAAAGACTAAAATCCCTATCCTCAGGCAGTTTACATTCTAGTTGAGGGAATCTGATAATAAAGGTAAGTGAGTAAATTACAGTTCAGAAGGTGATCAGTGTTATGGGATGAAACAGCAGAACGGGGTAAGGAAGACAAGGAAACTGAAGTCAGGGGTAAGGGCGAGGACACGCTACAATTTCTTTGATATCTGATTTTCCAGAAGCCAAAGAATGTCTTCGAAAGCAAATCTTTTGAGGAATAGGACTATGATATCTATCAAGAGGAGGAAAACGAAGTTTATGTCTTACGATATTTGGGAATGATCTTAGTTAGCATCTCCAACTCTACCCCAGCTCTAGCTCATTTCCATTAAGAGAAGGTGGACCTTGCTTTCAATGGTCGCTAAGGAGTTGAGGTGGGCATATTGACATGAAAGTCCCGAGGCTCAGGAGGGGTGTGGTATTACCGAAAACGTCTCTTCTTTCTACTCACAACTAGGGATCCTTGGAAATCCCAGAGAAGTAGTTTATACGTGACCAGCAGCTTAGGGATCTACCCCCGAAGCCTCTGTAATTACCAGCGGGTTTACTGCTCAGGGACCTGCCCGGTCACTCTAAACGGCAGCCAATAACTCTTAAGCTTTCGGAGGTTTCCCGTCATCCCTGTTTCCCTTTCTCCCCCCACCCCTTCCAGTACTGGCTAACATGCTTATGTGAGTTCTAAGATCCAGAGCAAACTGATTTATGCAATTTTCCTAATTACAAAGAGCTGAATAGAAAAGGGGAGGAAAAAGCAAAGACTGACACGTGGCACATGATGACCGTTGGTACTTGCCAGCCTGCAGTCCAGGAGGACATCCCACTTAAGGGCAAAAACCACTGGGTAGTTGCTCCCCTTGACCAAGATGCAATAATGGATTTCCTGGCAGACATTTACTGTGCGAGGCCCAGTAGTGTGTTGGCTCCCACATCTGATCCCAGAAAAGAAAATGCTTGGAAAGGTCATCTGGGAATAAGGACATTTTCCAGAATGTGCATTATCTCGCAGCTTTCCAAATCTCTATTTATCGTATTATTCCATTCTCCATGGCCTCTTTTCTCAAAACTTAGGTTATCTGCTCTTTAGACTCTGAGGCAAACCAAATAAGCTGGTTGGAAAATAAGGTAATGCTTTGTAACAGGAAGAATTCAGTAAGTTTCCTCTGCTGGCACCATTTACATGATTACACTTTATAATGAAAGAGAAAGCTTTCTTGTCATTAGATTATATCACATCATTAATGACACTGTGACTACCCAGAGCACTCTGGACTCATTCTGCAGATTCGGGCAAAAATGTTTACAATATGCTTTTCAGCTTTGACTGGGAGTCAGTCTTTTCTCCTTTTCTTCTCCCTCAACATGGAATTCCTAATTATTGCTGCTGCCTCTTCTATAATAGTATTTCTCAGACATTTAGGTCCATGTGAATTAGATCTGTTCATGTCTAAGGTGAAGCCTGTGTTTCTACAAGCTTTTAGGCGACAGTAGTGTACTTGTCCATGGACCGTATTTTGCACAGCAAAGGTTTACGTTTCCACATCACGGCCACCCTGACCTCAACCCACATCATCTCACTGGACTTCTGTGACAGCTCCCGGGCCCTTCTCCATACTGTCCAAGAGCCCTTCCTAAAATGTAATTCTGACACCATCCATTTTCTTATCGTTTCTTCAGTGGCTCCATGTTGCCCATAGAGGAAGTCTTGGCTCCTTACTGCTGGCCTTTGGGCGACTTCGAGATTGGGCCTTGTACCTTACCAGCTTTGCCCCCTGCCCATTGTAAGCTCAATGTCCTTGGGTGGCAGCTGGCCTCTAAGATCTGTTCAGAGATCCCTGAGTCGTTTCACACCCTTGTGGAATCCCCTCCCCCACACTGCACAGAGCTGACCTGTGCAACCACTAGAATTTGGTGGGAATTCTAACATCATGTCATAAAAGATATTTTGGGTTTAGCCTTGTCCTATCTTGGATCAGTCTGAAAGAAGCCAGCTGTCATTTCGTGAGGACCCATGGCAGGTCTATCAAGAGCCCACGTGGTAGGAACTGAGGTCTGTTGTCAACAGCCAGGTGAGTGAAACATTTCAGAAGCAAATCCTCCAGCCCCAGTCAGGCCATCAGATGACCGTAACCTAACGAGAGACTTTGAGCTAGAACCCTTCAGCTAAGCCACTCCAAAATCCCTCACCCACAGAAACTGTGAGATAATGTGTTTATTGTTTTAAGCCATTAATTTGGGATAATTTGTTGTATAGCGATAGATGACTGCTGTACACAGTATACTGTTTCCCACACAGTGCTGGCCCCTCTTTTGAGAATACCTTTCATCTGGATAACTCCTGTTGTTCATCCTTTGAAACCCAGAAGTCTAGATGCTTTCTCCAGGAAGGCTTCACTGATTTCTTCCCTCAAGATGCCTGTCCTCTGGGCTTCCATAATGATGTGGGCGTGTCTCTATCCCTGTATTTATTACACTACTGGTCATCGATATGTCCGATAGGCATACTGTGAGCTCTGTAGAGGCAGGGACTGTACCATTTTGATATCCTGGCACAGGGTAGGTACTCACGTATGTTGGAATGAACAAATGAGGGAAGTCAACTTCCATGGAATCATGACTTTACAGTAACTATATTCCTTTACGCTGGAAATTCTTTACGTACTTACTTGACCTGCCACCTCACATGGGCCAGTTATGACTCCATTCACTGACTGCTAAATTTCCAGTTTTGTTTTTTTTAACCACACCACTCATTCACTGAGTTGCTTCAGTGGCTTTATTCAGAAGAACACATCAGAATCACCTCTGGACATTTTAAAACATATACATAGTCCAGTCCTGCTCCCAGAGATTATGATTCATTAGTTGTGAGGTAGACTCCAGACATGTATATTTTAGAAGTCTCCATAGGTGACTTTTCTTACCCAAGTTGATATTCATTGATTCGTTGATATGTAATCTATATCCAAAAAAATACAGGGTTTCAAGGGCACAAAATTACTAAAACAAAACAATAAAAAAAATTAAAACTCTTAAACATAGCAAAGTATAATAATAAGAACAAGTGATGATAAGACTGTGTGGTGGATGACCATTATACCAAAAAATCCAGGTTAGGGAAACTACCGCAAGTGAACACAATTATTTTTAAAGCTTCTGTGGAGTCAAGGCAAAAGAAAGTTTGAATGGATTATACAATTCTCAACATTTGAAACAGGTAGACTATGTTTGTCAGTAAAGGCTGTTGCCCTAGTTTTAAATTATAAGAGGAATTTTTCCTCACAAGTCTTTATATAAGAGGCATTAAACAACACAATAAATGGTGTCTCTGATTTTTTTTTTAAACAAAAAGTACAGGACACTTTTATATATAGCCACTTTCAAGGAAAGCCAAAAGTAAAATGTTAAATTCTAGGTTGGTGAAGACATTTCTATGGAAAGCGAGATAATAGAGTTTGCAGCTTCCTTGTCATCTGACTTGATGTAAAGGAATTAGAAACTGGAAGAGGAAACAGCCTGAATAGTCCATTCATTTTCAGGGGTCTTATTCAGGCTCTTTGCAGAAGCTCGACCAACAGCAGACATCTCTCCACCCCACCCCCTCGCCTGGCAGTCCAAACTTGGGATACTCTCCCTCTGCAGCCATGCTTGCCAAGGACGGCAGGTGGAAGCTGAAAGCCTGTAGGTGTGGAATGAATGCTAGAAACACTGGCTCACAAAGGCTCCCCCAACACAGGGCTCAGAATCACAGCGCGGTAGCCTCAGCAAGCGATGCAAGGATAGGTGTATTGCACCTGCAGGGGAGGGCTGCACTGTAGTTTTGTCTACCAACATGTTGGAAGCCCAAAGGCAACTTTCTCAATGAATTAGCTCAAAGCTTCAAGTAGAACATCAAATCTCAGAAATACAGAATGTTAAAGGCAAGGAGCGGCAGCTGTCAGGAGGGAGTAAGTAAAAAAACGCACAGAGGACCCTGCCTTGCCTGCGCCTGGATGTGGTGACTGCCAGGGGATCGATGCTAAACGAGTCCACCCAGGGGCTCTTGACCTCTGATTTACGGTCAGCGAGGTATCAGTCCTCACCATTCTCCTGGCTTCCCTTGCCAAACGCAAGGGGCAGCTTTGCACCGAGGAGTATTGGTGCAAAGTAGAAGAGGATTGGGGCCCTAGAATAAAACTCTATGCCATTAATATTTTTTAAAAAATTGCAAAGGTTGTACAGAGTTTAGAGATAGGACTACAAGTTCTGATTCACATGTGAAGAGATGATTTTAACAGTGTTTACAGAACTTGTTGCACTGATGGAAACATTTTGCATCTGCACTGTCCAATATATGTGGCCACTAGTGACATGTGGCTATTGAGAATTTTAAATCTAATTTATTTTAAATCACCACATGTTAGTGGCTCTCATACTGCATGGCCCAACCCTACAAGGGTATGGACCAAACTTCCCTTCCTCCGGAACTGCTAACTGGGGAGGGGCATCCCCAGATAAAGCTGTATGTTCCATGGGCAACCTAGTCAGGGTCTGTGTCCCGAGAGCTTTGGCAGCAGTTTCAGCCAAATCAACAGGGCCTCCCAAGCCAGCAGTGCCAACTTGAAGCCTCAGGGGAGAGCAACCCCTCTGGCATTTGGGGTCTCTGGGTGCCATTAAAAATCATCTTGTCAGAAGAGCTCTTAGAAACAAGGGCCGAGACACCAGTGTTAAAAGTGCTACCTTATAAATATCAAAAACAACAGAAATATAACTAGACGTCAGCAGGCACTGTGTTAAGTGCTTTCCTACTGTGGTAAATAATGTGACTTGATTTTTCCAACCTCCATCCCGCCCTCCTGGCTGAAGAGGTTAAGCAGCTTAAAATGCTGCTTCCTAGCCTTGTGTGTGCAGCGGTGTCTGGATGTGTACTACATGCTGCGGGGCGTCTCCGAGGCCGACGCGAGCCAGAGGCCATGGTCCTGCTTCTCCAGCTGCGGGCAGGTCAGCTCCCATTCAGAATGAGAAGCAGTGAGGCAACTGTATTCAGAGTGTCAGTATCCTGGACACTGCTTTGTTGGTGCTCAGAGAGCATGGTGATGGTTGCCATGGTGGCTGCTGGGGTCAGGCAGGAGCGGTTCCTGGCCTCTGGAATGCTGCTACAGCGGTGTGTCCTTGGACTTTACAGTTCCTGGCTTCTACTGCCCCGGCCTTTCCAAAGGTTTCGTAAGCACTTAATTCCTTACCTGCAACTGCTTTTTGCCTGGATACCTAGAGACTGCTACCTGTGCGGTTTTCCTGACTGACATGCCTGCCTTATCTTCTAGGCCCCTCAGCAACCCTCTAAGGTAGGTCGTTCCACCATTGCCTGTTTTACAGATAACCATCAAGTCCAGGTCCGTTTGGGGTAAGTATTTTGTGATTCATGGTCTTATCTTTTTCCTCAAACAAATCTGGACCTATATTGTGGACTGTTTCAAAAGCCAGGGCAGGTGCTTAGAATTTCAAGGCTCCTTTTTGTGATAAATTTGTACCCAGAGTGGAAAGAAACAGAATGTAATGGCTAGAAAATGACGTTGTCACCCGTGGACATAAGTTCAATCCCAAACTAGCTGGCTTCCTGCTGAGAAAGTCAGTTCCAAGTTCATAAAATGAATCCGTAAGCACAGACAGGCGGGGACAAGCGAGCTTCCTGCTCGTGAGTGATCCGCACAAGGGAATGGGGATGATTGCAGCAGCCTGTTAGCGGCTGGGGGACCGCCTGAAAAATAGCCTTCCTTGCGTGAATCCGTGCTGTTACTTGCTTCTCTAGAGCGAGCATCTGAATTCTAAGAATCCTCACCTCCAGATCCCCGGTACCCGTAACTCACTCGATTTTTCTCTTTGTAGAATGAAACACTGACCACTCCACGGACATATCGGTACTGCTCTGAGATAGTTTATTTCAGGCTGGAGAGGAAGAAAACAGTCATTTCTCACCCGGCCGTGACTCTGGCAGGTCGCCCACTCTCGCCCTCTAGCAGTGGCCATGTGGTCTGCAGGAGGACAGCGTGGCAGGCTGGCTTTGCTGCTCTGCCCAGACGCTGCCCGCAAGCTTTGATTACGGCTTGGGGATTGTCTGCGTCCTTCTCACTTTCTTCACTCTTTGGGCCACTTGATAGTTTAAAAGTCCATCCTTCCAGAGGCTGGAATTTCTGGAGGGAATTTAAACTCAAACCAGTGAATCTGACTTCTAGTGTCACTAGAATCTCTAAGTATTAACTCTTAGAGCTTCATGTCACCCTTCCAATGAGTCAAACAATAAGGATGCAATGATCAGGGATTTGGTGGAGGTCGAATTTTATGAATTTATAACATCCTATTTTTGTATGGCTTTTTTCTTATTCACCACTAAAATACTATGTGGAATCAAGTCATTTTTGAATTTAAGTGAAAGAAACCATTACACAGCAATCCTTTCAGAGAGGAAACCACAAGATTATAAGCTACTTGTTTAAGCCAATAAATCAGCTGTTACTGTCAGTGAATACTCTTTAATGTTTGTTTTTCTTTCAATAATTCAGAATAATCGTGAGCTCACCTACGAACCAGGACGCTTTAAATCCATGAGGAAATTTCACTACTACACTTCTACGTCAGATTCTCCAAGCAGTGGAATGATTTACTCCACTCTAACCACGATTAGCATAGAGCAGCAACAGAGAAAACAGCACCACAGGCGGCACACCAGGACTGAGCGAGCTTCCAAAGGGAGTGCGCATTCAAGCAGTCGCTTAGCTTCCGATGACGTAATGTTTCTTGCTACTGACTTGCTTATGCAGAAAATAGAATTCAGCTAATTTCTCACTTGTCACTTCAATTCATTTCTTATAATTTACCATCGTGGTATTTTGATTATTTTTTCCCCAAGAAATTACTACATTTCCAGTTCACCACTGTCTGGGGTTCTTGTAACATCTGTGTTCCCCAGCTCACCTGGGGTATTCTCAACAGGTCAGGATCTTTGGGAGGGAACAAAGCAACAGGTTTGCAAAGTTTTACAAACCATCACCTGTGATCTGTCAATAGTAGAGAATCTCCAAAAACATGGAAGGCTTGTTTAAGGATTTCAAATGGAGGATCTCATTTTATTCCATTAGCAGGGCAATCAGGATGAACACTTGTTTTATAATCATAAACCAGGGGCCGATTCTAAAAAGATCTGGCAGAAAGGATGCCTGGTAGCAAAGCGTACTATTTGGAATTTTAGTCAAGATTTTTGCAAAACAACCCTTTTGTGTGAAATGTGTTTGATTACTACACTGCAAGGTGTAGCAACCAGATCTTCTGCTTGTATCCCCTGCAGCCAGTGGGGCATGACACACAATTGGTGCTTTCTAAACACCTAATGAACTGAGTTCTCAGAATCCACAAGTATTACGACACTCTCATCTCTAATGACAATCAATGACTTTGGAGACAGGGCTCCCTGTTTTCTCCAGACCCTCTATCCTGGTTGATGAGATCACAGAAACCTAAAGCAGTGAAGATGAAAGCTCAGTGCTGTCTCTCTCCCATTTTTGTTTGAACAATCTTTCCATGTTACTATAGTAACACCTGGTACAGGGACGCTCTGTAAATGAAAGTGGAAAGGAGGAGGAGATCGTGAGTGATGCAGCTGATAGAAAAATCTGCCCAGAGGGCAACTTCTTTGGTAATCTGCCAAGCTTGTGCCAGTCCCATTTGACAATAAATGCATTTAAACAATACATGACAATATATAGAATAGATACAATATGTTGAAACAGAGATCAGCAGAGTCCAGGAACACTGCATTAAGTGTGAGATTGTAAGTGCATGTTTTAAGACATTTGAAAATATAGCAGAGGGAATTTAGCCTACAGAGAAGACACTTTCTCATTTCAACACATAAAAGGTAACAGCTATGGAATTCCAAAGATGAGAACATAAGGCTATGCTGAGTGGAGGCTGGAAATTGACCTGGGACCTGATCTGAATGTTGAACTGGTTACTGCAGTTACAAAGGGCAGGGGCAAGCTAATGAAACAAAGATATCAGTTGGTGATAATTGCCCTCTGACGTGCACAACTTTAAGGCCAGGTATGACTAAAACTACAGCTAGAATCGGAGGCTGGGGGCGGAGAAGAGGGCATGCAGTGTCTGACACTTGAACTACAAAGTCAAGTTTCTCCACACCAACTTGTACACTGTGGGGCGTGTTAACGCCCAAGCTGGGAATGCTGCTGCCTGGCTGACACAGGCACTACGGCTCCACGGGAAACCTATCCTGCAAGATAATTTTGTGTGAGGACATTTAAAGAAAGCTGTGCTGGCTTCTTGATTTATGACTTCATTAAAATGTTTGGGCTTCAAACCTCCAGCAACACTTATTGGAATTAAAAGCTTCTTAAAATGGAAATATTCAATGATAAATTAATGTAGCGTGGGTCTTGTGAGACAGAAAAACAGCACTCTATGCACCCTTTATATTCCTCCAGAAAAAGAGTAAGACCTCCTGCCATTGTAGAGTGGGAAGCCTTAGGAGTGCGCAGGTGAGAAGAGGAAGGAGAGAGCATGAAGAGGGCAATCGCTGATTCACAGCCAGGAAGAGTGGAGGTGCCAGGGTTCTCTCCAGAAATGCATTATGGAAAAGGTCTAAATTGTTTCTGCTGGACAAAGACCACACATAACTCAGAAATCAAAGGGTTGCTTGTGTTTACTACGGACATTAGCTGCCTTGGTATGCACACAGATTGCCATCTAAAACTGTAACTTTTAGGTGAGCTGTTTGTGAAGAGTCCCACAGAGACACAAGAGTGTGAGCTTTCTAGGTAGCTCTAACTCATTTTTTAATATTGAAGCACTGAGCTACTTTGAGCAGATACTAAATATTTGATGAATGGATGAAACAGCTACCACTTCCAAAGAGAGCCCCAGTTCTTTCCTTGTGCTTTCTTGCTGTCCATTTTGTCAAACTATCCCAGGATCTAGAGATGATGTGGTATTGCCATTAGCACCAAACTAAACAAAGTCTTAGTTATCCTTTTTTTTTTTTTTAAGATAAACTCAGGTGTGGACAGCGGTTCCAATAATTAATGTGGAAATCTGGACCTAATATTTACCTGGTTAGGACATACATCTTCTACCCTATTGCCTGACACAGGG
This sequence comes from Mormoops blainvillei, assembly GCA_004026545.1. NCBI lineage: Eukaryota > Metazoa > Chordata > Mammalia > Chiroptera > Mormoopidae > Mormoops > Mormoops blainvillei. The sequence continues at coordinate 8,181 of PVJD01003673.1, read as the reverse complement.
TATCGAGATTAAAATCCTAATTGTGGTTGATTAAACGTGACCTCCTCACTCTGTCATCCAATCATGAGCAAGTCCCATCTATTTCCAAGATGTTTGCTGCTCGCTATCCTTCCCCATCTCCATGACTACCACCCTAGTTCAAGCTATCACCATCTCTTGCCTGACTTAAAAAAAATTATTTATTTTTAAAATTATTTTTATTGTTTTTTCTATTGTTCAAGTACAGTTGTCTCCATTATCCCATCACCACTTTCCCCTATACCACCCACTCCCACCTTCCACCCTCAATCCTTCACCCCTTTGGCTTTATCCATGGGTCCATTATATATGTTACTTAATGACCGTTGCCCTTCTTTTTCCCCTGTTATTCCCCTTTCTCCTTCCCTCTAGTTACTGTCAGTTTGTTCTTTATTTCAATGTCACTGGTTATATTTTGCTTGCTTATTTGTTTTGTTGATTAGGTTCCACTTATAGGTGAGATCATATGCTGTCTGTCTTTCACTGCCTGGCTGATTTCACTTAGCATAATGCTCTCCAGTTCCATCCATGCTTTTGCGAAGGGTAGTAGCTCCTTCTTCCTTTCTGCTGCATAGTATTCCATTGTGTAAATGTACCATAGTTTTTTTGATCCACTCATCTACTCTTGGGCACTTAGGTTGCTTCCAATTCTTGGCTATTGTAAATTGTGCTGCTATGAACATTGGGGTGCATAGATTCTTCTGCATTGGTGTTTCAGGATTTTTAGGGTATAATCCCAGCAGTGGAATTTTTGGGTCAAAAGGCGGTTCCATTTTTATCTTTTTGAGGAAATTCCAAACTGTTTTCCACAGTGGCTGCACCAGTCTGCATTCCCACTGACAGTGCACTAGGGTTCCCTTTTCTCCACAACCTCGCCAGCACTTGTCGTTTGTTGATTTGTTTATGATGGCCTTTCTGGCTGGTGTGAAGTGGTATCTCACTGTGGTTTTAATCTGCATCTCTCTGATGGCTGGTGATGCTGAGAATTCTTTCATGTGTGTCTGGGCCCTGTGTATGTCCTCCTTGGAGAAGTGTCTGTTCAGGTCTTTTGCCCATTTTTTAATTGGACTGTTTGTCTTCCTGGAGTGGAGTCGTGTGAGTTCTTTATATATTTTGGAGATCAAACCCTTGTCTGAGGTATCATTGGCAAACATGTTTTCCATACGGTTGGTTCCCTTTTCATTTTGCTGATGTTTTCTTTAGCCATGCAGAAGCTTCTTATTTTGATGAAGTCCCATTTGTTTATTCTTTCCTTTATGTCCCTTGCTCTAGGGGACATATTGCTGAAAATATTCCTGCGTGGAATATCTGAGATTTTCCTGCCTATGTTCTCCTCTAGGACTTTTATGTTGTTGTGACTTATATTTAAGTCTTTTATTCATGTTGAGTTTATTTTTGTGTGTGGTGTAAGTTGGTGGTTGAATTTCATTTTTTTTGCATGTAGTTGTCCAGACCTCCCAACACCATTTGTTGAAGAGGCTATTTTTACTCCATTTTATGCTTCTGTGATATATTGCACAGATATAGAACATTTCAAAAATTTATGTGGAACCATAAATGACCCCAAATAGGTGCGGCAATTTTAAGAAAGAAGGACAAAGTAGGAAGGATCACAATCCTGACATCAAACTATATTACAAGGCCACTGTAATCAAAACAGGCTGGTACTGGCATAAGAACAGACACAAATAGATCAATGGAACAGAATAGAGAGCCCAGAAATAAACCCATGTCTCTATGGTCAATTAATGTTTGACAAAGGGGGAAGGAGCATAAAATGGACATTATTCTTGATAATGAATATTCTTAATGATAATCAGAGATAAGTAGGATCTCCATGTTGTGAAACTTACAGGCTAGTTGGGCAACCCAGACAACAAGGAAATTTTAAAAACATCATAAAGAGAACCTGCTGTGCAGAGATCTGGCAAGGTTACTGCAATCACATGTGGCTGGGTAGCTACTTAGACTGAGTGGTCAAGAAAGGCATCTTGGAGTGGATGACACTGGGCTGACAGCTGAATGAAAAGAGGAAACCTGACCTGACAAAGTGAATAAAAAAGAACATCCCAGCTAGAAGGACACAAGGAACAAAAGCCTTCAGGTGGAAACATGCTCAATTGCTGAGGAACAGCAAGATGGCCAATCGTGCAGGAGCGCGGTGAGCGAGAGGACCAGCGGAATGAGATGAGGTACACAGGGGGTGAGCAGGAGGAAGAGATGCGAGTTTTAAGTGTGATAGGGAGCCACTGGAGAAGTCCAGACAGGGAGACAACATGATGTGCTTTATGTTTTTTTAAAGATGGCTGGCTGCTTTGCGGAGAACTGATTGTAGGGGTTCAGGAGTGGAGTCAGGGGGACCATTTGGCGGTGGTTATAAAAGTCAGGCGAATCATAAACAAATCAACAAACAACAAGTGCTGGCGAGGATGTGGAGAAAAGGGAACCCTAGTGCACTGTTGGTGGGAATGCAGACTGGCGCAGCCACTGTGGAAAACAGGTTGGAATTTCCTCAAAAAACAAAAATGGAACTGCCTTTTGACCCAGCAATTCCACTGCTGGGATCATACCCTAAGAATCCCGAAACACCAATTCAAAAGAACTATGCACCCCAATGTCCATAGCAGCGTTGTTTTATAATAGTCAAGTGCTGGAAACAGCCTAAGTGCCCATCAGTAAATGAGTGGATCAAAAAACTGGTGCATTTTCATAATGGAATACTACGCAGCAAAAAGGAAGAAGGAACTTCTGCCCTTGGAGACAGCATGGATGGAACTGGAGAGCATTATGCTAAGTGAAATAAGCCAGGCTGTGAAAGACAAATACCATATGCTCTCACCTGTAAGTGGAACCTAATCAACAAAACAAACAAGTGAGCAAAATATAACCAGCAACATTGAAATAAAAAAGAAACTGACAGTGCCCAGAGGGGAGGAGGGGGAGGATGACAGGTGAAAGGGAGGGGAAAGGTCATCAAGGAACATGCATAAAGGACCCACTGACAAAGCCAAATGGGGGAAGGATCGAGGGTGGGAGGTGGGGGTGGGTGGGGCTGGGGAAAGCAGTGGTGGGAAAATGTTCACACACACACACAGAAAGTGGTCAGGGGGAGGCTGGGAGTAGTGTGGGAAATTAAGAAGCTAAAGAACTGGTGTGTGCAGCCCATGGACATGGACTAGAGTTGTGGGGAGGATGGATGGGGTGCAGGGTAGAGGGGATAAAGGGGGGAAAAATGGGAAAACTGTAACAGCATACTCAATAAAATATACAAAAAAGAAAGCAAATTTTACTATTCCCCCCAAAATAAATAAAATAAATTCTTTCTATACCAAAAAAAAAAAGAGAATAATTTCCAACACAGAGTAGATTCATAATATTCTTAGTAAAATAAAAAGCGAGTCTGATAAACAGTCACAGATGAGCAGCTTTGCAGAATGCAGGTCTCTGAACCAATGTAGGTGCTAAGCAAAAGCAGTTAACACCTGCCTTAAGGTATATGTGAGTTGCTGAGCTGCCATAGTTGCTTCCACATCTACTGAGAGACTCACCCACCCCTTGTACCCACAAAACCAATTCTTACTCTCCTTGGTTCTGGGCTCTGTTTCCACAACATATTTATCTACCTGGACCCTAAAGAGTCTGCTGTGGGCATCTACCTGTTCTGTGCCAATTCAGGAACTGCCTCCTTGACCACTGGGCCATTCAAAGGACTGATCTGCCAGGCCCATTTTCTCAAGCCCTGTACTTTTTATAAAAATCGCACCGACTCTATAGGTATTGGAAAGCTTTCTTTGCCCCACATGCTAAGTTGTCCTCACTCTGGCAACTTGGTACTGTATTAGGACTCAAAGATAATTTCTCCCCTCTTGTTGCAAAATTTATATTTCCTTTTAGGGAACCCACTGTTTTGCCAAATTGCTAATGTGGAATAACTAAAGGAATACTGGGCTTTATGTCAGAATCCAGAGATTAAAATCCTAATTCTGTTGTATACTTTTAGCCAATTCAACCCTGGGTATACGATTCTACCTCACGGCCTCAGTTTTCTCACCTGCAGGACGAGGTTATTACACCTACCTCTTAAATAACATGTGAAAGCACTGGGCGTGTGCTGTATAGGCAATGTACATCTGTGCCAAGGAGGGTGGCAAGCCCAGAATTCATGAACTTGTCTGCTGCCCAGGGGCTGCCTCTCATAGTTCCTCAGGTATTCATAAGGAAGTGAAAGACTCCTCCAGAACCCCATCCGGGGAGCTTCAGAACACCAGGAATACTTGTTTGCACATCAGAACACAAGTATCACAAAGGAAGGAAGATATCTTACCGCAGGCTACAGAAGCTTTAGAAGCGAAGGGAACTAATCAGGCCAGGTTTATTAAAGTGCAAAGTCAGATGACAACACTGAATCTTGGAAGACTGAGACTAAGTAGCAGTAATGTGTTAAATGCCAAGAAGGTCTCGTTGGTGACGGGGAGGAAGGCTAGTGAACCTACTGTTCTGTATGAAAAAGCTACCTACCAGTACGGTTGGAGCCCGAACACTAAACCAAGGGACAATGCAAGGGTTACTGCACAGGGGTCTGTAAAGATGAAAATGACAACGTAAGTATCCTCAAATCACGAACAAGAGCCTGCTCACTGTTGTTTATATGAATGTAAAGTTTTACTCTCCCAATATAGCATTTAAATTTTTCTGCATTTTGTCAGTGAACTGTAAGTCACTTGAGGCAGAGAGCAAGCCATTGTTTCCCATGTAACAACTCTAACAATAAATCTTTTCTCTTGGCAATCTTCCCTCGGACTATGAAGAAGGTTGAGCTAGTCCTCTGAAATGCATGTCTGTGATTGGCAGAGCTTTCTGCTCCAGGGTTGCTCAATAAACCTGTCCTGACACCACCAGAAGCTACTCTGAATTTGTAGGTGACCTGCTAGAAAACACCAGATTTTCCAAAACAAAAGGAAGTGGGTGTGGGAGTGGGGTAGGTAAGAACACGGATGTGGACGCTGGGCTCTGGGTATCTGTCACTGTGCCACCATTGCCACAAAAACTACCTCAACGGGCCTCAGAGGAGGAGTTACGCTGTTTCCCTTTTAATAAGCGAGGAGGCAAACAAAAGTCCCCCGGCCAACAAACTGCAGAGCTAGGATTAGAAAGGTCCTGATCTTCTCCCCTGTCCTATGGCCTCGACTAGTTCAAATTATTGACATTTCCTATCCAATTTATTAGATTTAGAAGTTCAAAGAAAGAAAAAAGGGAAAAGGAATCTAGTTCTCAGATAGTTCCCACCGGCAGCTCCAGACCTTGCAGACTGCTGGCTGGGCGTGAATTTCACCAGGGTAACACCTGGACTTCTGCAGGAATGAGAATGTGCTCTGCCTTTCCTCAAAGCCTCTCATCCAGCCTTAAGTCACAGACATCGAGACCAGATTCCTTACAAGAGAGCTTTGGGAATAATTTCTACAATTTATTTGACATCTATTAGGTATCTGGTATTGTGTTTGGAACTTTTCTTGAGTAATCTCATTTAATCCACACGAACTCCTGCATGGTAGGTGCTATTATTCCTTCTAGACAGATGAGGAAACTGAGGCAGCTAGTAAATTACAGAACCAAGATTTGAATCCAAGGTTATCAAAGCTCAAGGAGCAAACTCTTGTCATTATTTTATATAGCTCACAATCAGCTTATATTAAACCAAAATAAAACTGACATCTTGGATACTTGAAAGTAAAGCATAAACAGCAGTATTAAAGATCAAACTGATTTAACATAATATGAGAGTTCAGTTTTGTTCCTCATTTCTTCTAGTCATGCTAAACATAGGTAACAGGTAGAGTAATAATATTATTTAAAAGTTTCAACATAGTGCTTTTGTGAAATGCAATTGCTACTTGTAACCACCAGCATCTGTGGCATTTGTGACCTAAAAATCAGGCAGAATTCTGAAAACACAGAAAATAGTAATTGAGTGTTTCACATTTAATTGTAAGTGGAAAGACAATAGGAAAGGGAAAATCTCCAACTATTTCCAAGCACGTCCACAGGTCTGTCGGCACAGAAAGAGCCTGTTTTAGTACATTCTCAGCTGCACCAACAATCAGCTAATCCCGAAATGCTCTTCATACTCTCCAAATTAGTCCGAGAGGCTTAAATAACCACCTGAAAACAAAACAAAGTTTCCCTATACGATGATTTGCCCTTTGTAAACAGCCCGAGATGTGCTACAATCACTTGCTCTCGCCATCTGCACACTCCCCCGACCCCGTCCCCTCCTCCCCCTTCCCCGCCCACTCAGGAGGAGGAGCTCATTTGGCTTCTCTCGGTTTGAGGGTGGTTCCTGGCGGAGCAGGCAGGTCTGGAGAGGAGGCAGCAGGCGGCAGTGCGCTGCTAGAGAGGGCTGATGGGGATGCTGGGGATGCACCTCTGGCCCTGGCTGCAGGGATGGGAGGTGAGATGGCAACAGCTGCCTCAGAGACAAGGATGTGACACATGGACACCGGGGGGACTCCTCCGGACTTGCACCATCTGGTTCATCCACTTTTACTGAGAGTGGCAGCGCCCAGCAGGCAGCTAGCTCCTCTTCACTTGGCCTTCCAAAGCAGCTTCTGGAGAACCACCTTGGGAGCGTCCCTGCCTTCGCAAGATGCGTGATGGATATGATGGTGGGTATGACTGGTGTTTCACCATGGGATTCAAGCATCTGAATCCTGGCCTGCATTTCCCGCGAGGTCCCTGAGGGAAATATGCCAATCAACTCTTCCTGCAGCCCTTCATACTGGGGAGATCCTTTGCTTTAGTAAAAACTGTTTGGGCCTGACTTCTTCCCAACAAGCGTAGCTCAATGCTGTGCCGTCAGGATGCAGATCGTTGCCTAGAAGGAAAGTCCCTGCGCCAGACTTCATCATAACTGGGAATCAGCCAAGGTTGACCTAGGTAGCACTTACCCAGCATCTGCTCAGTTCAGACACACTATCTAGTCCTACAAGGGATCTTCATCCCGTTTCATTAGCCCTTGACTCAGTAACAGCTCTCACAGAGAGGGCCAGGAGGAGAGGCAAATCTAAGCTTTTTAACTTTAACCCAATTCACCAACTCGAGCTTTAAGATACCATTAAATGAAGGACAGGTAGATCTTCTGCACTCAAAGGGAATAACCAAATATTGCTTTAGGTTTTGTTTTGAAGCGGGGTGTGGGCAAGTTTTAAGAGGCAGTAATATTATCAAGGCAGGTCTGACTGTTGCAAATTTCTGGATATGAGAAATGCTTAAACCATGAAAAAATGTACTGGTCTTCTAAGGATTATTAATAATACATTCGTAACTACTTCAGAGATGGGTTATAAACTTTCAGAGACAGAATGAGAATGTAATCTGTCCACAGCAACAGAGACGAATCACTTTGATAAATTCTTTATGATGTCGCCTCATCTCCTGCAACTCTTGGATTGGTTAAGAGACTACAGTTAATCCTTCAATAACTCCCACAAGCACCTCATTACTCATCAGGCTGTGACATCTTGGGTCGTAAAAGAGGTGCTGTTATATAACACAGGCACGGCGCAGCAGCCTTAGGGCATGAATATTAAGAGACAGCCGCAAATGAGTTGGTATCAATAAAGACCTCTTGCCAACTTCTACCCCAGAAATAAACCAGGAGGCACAGTGTGTTCTTGCAGGCATGACAGGTATGGGCACTGTGTCCTTTTCAGGTTTCATTATTGCCATTCCTCCCATCAAGCCATGATTTTACAGTTATGTTTATGGGTAAGACTGACCCAGTAATTTTCCTTTCTCACATTATCCTTTTCTGGCCTTTGCGTTAAGGGTATGGTAATCTCTTAAAATGGGTTGTGATGCACTTAACTGATTAGTTTAATCCACTGACATTTATTGTGTTTACTGACACGTGTATTTATGTCTACTTTGTCTTACTCACCCACCTTTCTCCAGGTCCGTTTCCCCTTCTTTACTGTCCTCCTTTGGACTGTTTTCCCCCTTTTCCAATGTCTTTTGTGTTCTACTTGTTCGGAAGCTGTTTCTATTTTTGTAGTGGTTCCCTTAAAATTTTGCCATGCCTACTTAACTTGACAACATCTAAATTAACTGATGTATCTCCCTTCCTCTCACTCTACAAGGAACACTTTGATTCTGTTCAACCCCTCC